>VDFB02131934.1:61818-132548 GCA_007258455.2 Sequoia sempervirens | reverse complement strand
CCCTCTATCTCTCTCCCACTCCCTCCCTCTCTCTCTCACTGAATCCCTCTATCTCTCTCCCCTCTACCTATTGGTTGTTTTTATTGTAACCAGGTTGGTCTTCTAATTTACCTATGGAATTTCCAATTCCAATCATGGGTAGCTTGAAGGACCTAGACCAACTGATGAGGATTTTAAAGACCTCCTACACTTTTGGCTCTGCAAGACCCGAGAGGGTGATCCCTTAATGTGTTTACAACCTCTGCACCATTATCATAAACAACATTAACAACAACAAATAATCTCATTTAATAGCTCAACATAATAGCATAATACTAAATAGAATTGGCCGTTCATCAGTAATATCAACTATTTGGAGCATGAGATAACTACAACACATTCCACAGTGTAAAATAGTCATTGATTTCCAATTTGTAGCAACTGCTAGGTTAAGATAAACAAAATACTAAACCCTACAAATTAGTACAACTTAGATCAGTGCCATATATCCATTGAGGGAGTCAAATTCATAAACATCTAAGGGTTGATGACAAATTTAACACATAAAATATAAGATCCTTGAGAACATTGCGTTACAATTTCATCAACATGTATTCTAACCCAATACTACTTATCAAATCGTTATACAGAACATATCCACCTACAATCCCATTCAAGCATTTTAATTAATTCCTTGAATTAAAGCCAAAATATAACTCATACACACCACAACAATGAGATGAATGAGACAACCCTTGATTATCTTATTCAAAATTTAGATATGAATGTACAATGGAGAGACATGAGTTTGAATTAATCATTTCAATTCAAATGCCAGTACTATCATAAAATATCAAATCCCCATGAATTCAAAACCTACTATAGAATGACTCAAAACCTAAATTGCATTTTCCTTAAAACCGTCGAACTTTACAATTTGCTCTGCAACTCTACCTAGACTTGACTAAAACATATCTAACTTGCTAACCCGTACTTCTGGCCTTGAAATCCTTCTTGTAGAAAATGAAGGAGCAAACAAGCATCGGGCTAGAAAGTACCTCTCATTCCACATGATTTTCTTCACAAAACTCTTGAGGACAACAACTATACCTTCTTTATTTCTCATCCTACACCCTATTCATGCATCTTACAATTAATATAGTATCCATGGGGCCTCTTACACAAGCTACAATAATCACAAAAAGTGTAAGAGCCCCTTTATATCATGTTTGGACTCCAAAACCCTCAAAAATAGGGTAACCGGGCTGTATGCAAAGAAATAAAGCGTTCTAACTCAAATCAATGCCTTAAGCCCTCAAATCAGATTGAAATCAAAGCTAACACATATCTTCATGACCTGGAATTGATTTCACATCAAAATATGGCTGCATATGACTGTACAGTGCTGCATATCAGGAAAAATACATAAATTTTGAAGAAAAACATAGATTTTCGAATGTCAAGAGCTTGTATTTTAAATCCTCAACCATCAACAACCATTACAATGATTAATTTATGCATTTTAAAGGCCTTTACATGTAAACCACTGAACAACGACCTCTACAACTAACTTTTTAATCTTTTATGATCACATGAAACATAAAACACACTAATTTCAAGGTTGTTAACATCATTATTGAAATGTTTTAATATTTTGACCTTTCAAACATTAAAAAGTAAATCATTAAATTAATTATGTAATGGCATAAAAATTAAAAAACATCATGAATTAATTATGTAACCACATAATTCAAATATAATTCTATCAAGAAATTAATATCAAATAGATAATATAATCTCATAACTCATACATTTCAATGTCATTGATCTTCTTCTTCATCCAACTCTTTGTCTGTATCATCTGATCCAGATTCGACATTGTAAGGATTGTTCATATCATCATCATCATCATCGATATCAGTTTCTATAATTTCATCATCCACACAGATATCATCTTCATGAACATTAACTCCTACATCATCATGATCTAGTTCGTCCTCTTCGACATCTTCATCAGGGACATCATCAACCAACTGTTGATCCTGATCATCATCTACATCATCTTCTAGTTTTTTGATATCTTCTTCCACCACATTATACTTTACCGGCTTTCCTCTTGGGTCATTTCTAACAACAAATGACCAACCTGGTTTACCTGGAACCTCTGAGTAAAATACCTACTCACATTGGCTTGGAAGAACATAGGGCTCATTTCCAGCTCACTCGATCAACCTTGTATTAACCATGGTAAATCCATTAACATGTTCAATAACAGTTCTCTCGGGATCATTTTCATTCAATCGTAGCCTAGACCATAGGATGATGAACAAAATTAATCTGAAGGAATTAAAGTTACACTCAGGTATAACATCCAAAATCCCATAGTATCAATTTTCTGAGACTTCTGGATGTATGTCACTTCTAGATGAAACATTAGTCACCTGAAAGGCTGTAGTTATACCAGAATCACAAGTTTTCTTCATTTCATCCAACATTTTGATTCAAAATTTACGACCATTGCACCACATAGCCTTGTGGTGTTTCACTTGCAATATGTCAAACATGTAAAAATTATTGCAATATCTCAGTTGATAAACATATTTATTCTTGGCCGAATGTATGCAAATAAAACAATCTCAACATATATATACATCAATATAATTGAAAATAATTAAATAATATGGGTGATTAATATATTTATACATACCTGTTTATCTCTTAAACCATATGCTAAATCAAATTCCCTTTGTGTAACATTGGAATCTCCATTACGATGAGCTTCTTTAACCAATGAAGCCGCACCTTCCCATGTTAATGCGCGACTAGATTGTTGACATCATTCAATCCATACCGTCATCCACTCAAGATTGTTTGCGACGTACAAATGTAGTGCATCCCACTCTTGACCAACTATATAAAAAAAATTTGAAATTCACAAACGACGTATAATTAGTTAAATACCACAGTATGCGACCTTAATTTATAATTGATGTATATTGAAGATTAATAATTAAATAAGTACAATATACATAAAAAACATATGTAAAATGTATTTCAATTAATCTCCATGAACATCTTATAATTACCTCTCACTTTCCTCAATCTACCTTTCCCCATTAGGTACTTCCCTTCGAATTTGTTAATAGAGTTGGGATCCCAAATGAGATCTACATGGATTTTTGCTGCAAACTTAGGAAGATATTCACTAATGTACACCATGGTCTGGTATACCATATATCCCTCCACCATAGAACCCTCAGGATGTGCTCTTTGTCTAAACAAAGCCTTCAAAAATTTCAAGTGCCTCTCAACCATCCACATTGACCTTGTGTGTACAGGTCCATCCAATTCAATCTCCTCAACTTGGTGTATGAGGTAGTCTTTTTGTGCATTGAAAAATGTCGAAGGTAGACACTTTTTCATTTCACACATTAGATGAGGAATTTTTCTCTTCCAATAATTTATATCTTCTTTATGGATTTATTTAGATGACAACAATCTATAAGTGATTCAAGGCGTAAATATATTAATGAGATTTAACAAAAATATTCAATATATTACATAACAAGTAAAAAAAATGGAAATTATAAGATGTATACCATGAATTGAACAAATATCGCTACTTACCTCATGTATTTTCCAAGATCATATATAACTTGCTTGACATTGTTGTCAAAGTTGTCTGGGAGAGATAGAGGTAGAACATACTGCAACAATTATAAAATGATCTTTTCATTATTTTTCCAAAAGTAGTAAACATAATACACTGAAATGTACATGCATTATACAAGTGTATATAATATACCATAATAATTACCTTAATGAAAGTATGCCAATCATGCGTTTTCATCCCTGATCCAAATTCACCTTTCTTTGTTATTATATTGTTTATGTTCGCAACAAATCCTATGGGAAATCAAATTTTTGGTATGACTTCTTTTATAGCGTTGCTTTGCTGCTCTGTTAATAACCAAGGAAGGGCACTTATATTAATTTGGTCTCCATCACTATTTAATTGATTGACATTTTTCATTGCATGATTGGCTTCCTGAATGTTACTACAAATTTTGACAATTTTTTCTTTGTCATGCCTTCCATCCAATATTTTTCATAACGTTTCTGTTATATATTCTTTTCGATATGCATTGTATAAAAAAATGCACAATTTGTAGCTTCTCATAGTAGGGAAACCTACTAAATTGTCTGGGATAGCTTTTCAATCCTTGTGGAAGCCAACCATTAATTCCTTGACGACCTTCATGAAGCATATAAGTTAAACAAATTAACAATGACAATCATTGTCAATTACATCATGAGTAAACACAACACAATATAAAAATATAAATTCAAAACATATCATTTTATGATAGATAAACAATTTGATCTGATGTATAACCTTGACGATTAATTCTATTATATTCCAACTTCCATAGGCGAGTTGTCATTCTTCGTGGTTTTGATGTAGTCTCTTATTTCCCATTGAAAATATGTTTTTCAATAGTTCGATACTTATGATTTCTATAGAGAAAGTGCCTATACTCATCAAACACCTGCTTTCCTAAACTTTTTGAACGACAAAATTTCATCTTTGGGCCTTAAATTGGACATGCAAATTTTTCCTTTGTTTGAAGACTTGCAAGATCATACATAATTGGATTAAATATCTCAATTTTTATAATTATATATAATGAATAGATTATTTTAAAAATATGCATGATATCTACTTCATAAAATTAAATATTATTAAAGTGCAGTAGAACGTTATAACATACCACAAAAATGTGTTAGCCCTGGGGCATCATGAATTGTCCATACAAGCATTGCATGGAATTGAAATTGATCTTTGTCCTATTGGTCTAGAGACGTCATACATAGTGACGCCATTCCATAACTTTAGTAACAGGTCGATAAGAGACTCGATATATATATTCATATCTTTAACTTGGTACTTACCTAGTTGAATGAACATAAACATTACATAATTATTATAACCATTTTATTGTAATATATATAAATTAATGTACATGACTATTGAATGAAAAAAATATAAGTCATTATGCAACAAATAAGACAAATGAGATGCTACTATGTTAAAGAAAATTGATGTAAAAAAATACCTGGAAAAATAATTGACAACATTATGTGCTCCCTCTTTATTGACATCCATGGAGGAATGTTATTGTTGATAACAAAAATAGGCCACACCAAGTAAATAGATCTCAGCTCTCCAAATGGATTGACACCGTCCGCTCCCAATGAAAGCTTGAGATTACGAGGTTCTTCTTTAAAGTGTGGCCATTTTTCCTCCATGTCCCTAAATCTAGAACCATCCATAGGAATTTGAAGAATGTCATCTTCACTTCTATTCCATGCATGGTAATCCATAGATTGCACTAAGCTTTCACACCTAAATAATTGTTGCATACATGGAATAATGGGAATAAAACGAAGAACTTTGTGAGGCACCTTTTTTGTTAGTTGATCTGTTCAATATCTACTGATATGACATTCTGGGCATTCTATTGCAAAGTCATGTTGTTTATGATATATAATATGATCATTGGGACATGCATCTATTGCTTGATACTCCATTCTGATATCTTTCATAATGCCAAATAAATCTCGGTATGAGCGAGGTAAAATATTTGATGGTGGTAACAAAAATTCACCAATCAATCTACAACAAAAAATAATTTGTTAATATAAAGAATATTAATGGTACATATTTCATCCTTTATTTACTAGTGATGAACTAACAACAATTAAAATAAATGAAAAGATGACATATATGACATACCTTAACATCCGTGGAGATTGCTATGTTTGATAAACCATTCATAACCTTCAAGTTCAACAACAACAATACAACAAAGAGAAGAGTTGTTTGGGAGCCTTCATAAAGGGGCTCGTATGCCTTCTCAAGTACAGGTAAATCATGAACATCATCAAACTCATCTCGATCATCATGATCAGCTCTGCCACTAAATATGTCATGGATCAATGTATTTGTACTATCATCTTCAACAGTGTTTTCTGGCACATGGTCATCTTCTTCCATAGGATCATTAACTTCATCTTCAATATTCACAGCTCCATGTTCGACTGCTTGCAAAACCAAATTCTCTGAGCCGTGATAATCCATATCATATGCCCTAGGGTGCCCCACCTTTATAATAATGATAGAAACAAATAAACCATGATCATGATCAAGTGATTATATATATATAATGTTAAAACAATATACAAATTTACAAATTCAATCAATATAAAAACATATAATGAGAAACTTACCAATGGATGATAATCATGCCCCCCTTCAATGTGACCATGTTGCCTACAATGTTTCTCAGCCGTTGTGATTAAAAGTTGTCTTGTCTTTAAGCCCTTGCAATTATTGCAAGGACAATAACATTTCCCATCACCCTTTCTTTTCAATCTAGCCCACTATCTATCAAGTGTTTCTTCATTTTGTTCTGGGATAATCTTATCTGACATGATTTTCTTTACCAAGATTGAGTATTTAGATCTTCAAAAATTATCAAACTCACACTCCAATAATTTTTATTCATAGACAGGTAACAAAATCTAATAATTCTGATATTTTACACCAAAAAAATTTGGCATGCAACCATCCCTGCAAAAGAGAAGATAGTCTGAAGTTAATGACCCCCAAAAAAATTTAAAATGCTAATTCCAAAACTTATTAAATTTTGATTGTACTATGATTTCCAACTGTTTGACTCCTAAAATCAGAATATTGAACTTGATCGCAAACTTCCTACAACGATGGAGTTAGCGAGCTAGTAAGAGCAAGTGACCCATTCCTAAGGAGCAACAAGTCAGAATCATCATTGCTAATATCAATACAGATTTATCCTTTTAGTTAAAGATGCAATGCGTTCCTTCTTATGACAAGATTATCCCTAGGGCCCTCAACATTTAGAGAGCCCTAATCGCACAAGGAAGCACACACTAGTAGAATTTGGAAAATAAATGACTAGGTGACTAAAAATTTTAGTCACAACAACTAAAAATGACTAAATTCTTCTCATTTTTTGCAACTCAACTATAAATGAGTAAATAAATTATTAGTTTGGTCATTGATTAGAAATTATTTAGTCACAAAAATAAAAATGACTAAATAGTTAGTCATTTATTTAGTCACAATCCATTTGAATAAATCATTTAAGGAATCAAGAATATAGCCCACCAAAATACTCTAAAAATTTAATAAACATACCCTAAAACTTTTGTCAAAATCTTATTTTCAGGCGTAGCCCACCAGAATGGAGTTTTCATTTTAA
Organism: Sequoia sempervirens; assembly: GCA_007258455.2. Lineage (NCBI taxonomy): Eukaryota > Viridiplantae > Streptophyta > Pinopsida > Cupressales > Cupressaceae > Sequoia > Sequoia sempervirens. The sequence continues at coordinate 125,265 of VDFB02131934.1, read as the reverse complement.
TAAACATACTCTAAAACCTTTGTCAAAACATTATTTTCAAGCATAGACTGCCAAAATGGAGAAGAGTTTCAGTAAAAAATGACAGAGAACGGTGAGAAGATGTGCATGAAAGGAGGCATAGGATTCATTGATGCTTATCTCATTCTCGCTCTGCTCAACAAATCTTACATTGTTCCCGCTACTATTTGTAATTTAGGTATTTACTTGACATATATTTGCATAATATCAAATTCCTTTAGAGGCTTTTGAAGTATCAATGTATCCTATATAGGGTTTAGAATGATTTCTTTTAATTAAAAAAATAAATAAATGATGCATTTCCCTGTAATTAGATAATTTGGAGATCTCCTAAATCTACCCCAACACACTATCCTCTTTGGCATTGTATTCATTACTCCAGTTACTAGGTTTTTTCATGTGACATCTTTAATATCTTCATGACCGTGGCTTTTAAATAGATTTCAGTCTTTGCTTTAAGCCTTTTTATGGTAACCCTTGAGTTCCATAATCCACCTTCAATCTCTTCTAAGAACGTTGTCTTAAGCTAGAGTGAATAGTATGCATATAAAGCAAGTCCTTCATACCTGCCATTGTTCCAAACCACCACTCACTACCTTGCTTAAAATGTTTCCTCCATAAGCAGAATAGCATGTTTTAAAATCATGGTTGCCAGTGATTGACCATTAAGGTCACCACTTTCATCAAGATACAATAAGATTTTTGTCTTCAAACTCAAGGCATTGTGCAAGATAACATTGTGAATTTTTTGTTGTGTACGATTTGATTTTCTTGCACATTTACTGCTTTTCTACCTTCCTTTAAGATTGGGTATTGCACCCTTAGCTGCAATCTCAAACAACTCACTCACTATCACTTGAAGATTCCTTTCATGAGCATCCTTCTATAAAATCAAACTATGCCCTATAGACTGCCTACTTACTACATGGGACTCATTATTTTATGGTATTGTAGATCTTAAAATCCTTCAACCTTATTGACACTACTTCATAGTCCACAAGGTATTATTCACTATTCTCCCATCTTTGATGAGTCTCAAAACACTGCTCAAACATGCAATCCACTACCTCCATTATACATTAATGGCTAAGAAGAAACATTGAACCTATGATTACCACTGTTACTTCATTTGGACAGTCATTCCCTGATTGCAATTTCTTTGTCTAACACTACCAAAAGCATTTGAAAAATTCTTAAGGTCAACAAGGGAGTAAGGAAACTCATTGTTAAAATCTCCACTTTACTATGCAAGGTTTGAGATTTACTATCTTTTCACTACTCGGCCTCTTTTTGACTGTCACATCTCAAGTGAATTTCATTCTTCTTACTATAGATTGCATTTGCAAATGTCACTAAGCTACATAGTGTGCTTGTTATTGGCTACAATCTTTAGATTGCAAAATTTTGTTATTAGCTACAATGTCTCAATCTTTCTGGTATTGCAACCTCACTAATCCGCTAGAGTTATTGTTTATGTTTCTACGGAGGCCTAGGGTTTGTACCCTAATCATGCTCTTACCAATGCTTTTGTTGGTATTAAAAAACAACCTTAAATCTTGGGTCAAATAATTAGTTGTCTTGACAAAGCTGTGGTATGATCTTGGATTGTATCGTAGAGTGTGTGGGAAGCTTGTGTTTGATCATTAAGGTATGTAAACCTGATCAGGGAAATGTATCCTATATAGCATGTGTCTTTCTTTAATACTTTTCATAATGGTTATTAGAAGATCACATTATTATAGTTTGCGGTAACCCAAGATTGCATTCAAGTATGTAACAAACTTAGTTTGTAGTTTAAGCTATACAATTTTAAGTAACATTCATAAGGTTTAGAAAATCTTGATCACTCTCTATAATAGCCCATTAAACATGGGTTGTGCTTGAATGCACTACATAATTGATATAACACAACCACTCTGCATATCAACCAGAGTTATAGGCTCTTTATTGCAACAAGAGGTAATCACTCTTGGATCGTGCTATAATTACATTGTAACCTGTTAAACTTGAGACAACCTGAATGCACCCAATGATGATTGACACCTAAATTATACAACCTAAATTAACTACATTATATGCGTGACTCCATTTCTATCACAACATAACCACATTAAACTTGGGTCACACATGAATGCATCCTATATTTGTTATAGCACAACTGTGCCACATGAACAATAGAGCTATGGATCACATAATTATAGTCACAAGAATATGTTCCTTGGTTGTGATCTTATGGTGATTCCACACAACAAAATCTGGACATGAAATTCTCAAAACCCTAAACCTCTAAAAATGAAATTTGATGAGATGTTGCTTTAAAATATGATTTTCAAACCCTGAACTACAAATTTGACTTCACAACAATTCTCGCAAAGACAATGACTACCCCTCAACCTCGCGATATCTTCTTGAATTTTTTATTTTTCCCAAGAAAATCATCCTTAGTTCTCCACAAACTATCTCAAGTAGAGAAAAACACATATAATAAATGTTGAACTCACTTTTCTTTATGTCGGCCAATTTTTATTTTTTTCTTATTTTCATGTTTGTTGAAATTTCTCAAACTGCTAGTTGAAATTTTGATGAAACCTAGGTTCATCAAAATTTCAACGAACGTCAGGATAAACTTTCAAAAAATTGAAAATTACACATCAAATTTTACAAGCACCCAACGATACATCAAATTATACATATTTCGTCAAAATTTTGTCGGATTTTGTAGTCAAATGAGTTAGTGAGACAAATGAGATGCTACCATGTTAAAGAAAATTGATGTAAACAAATACCTAGAAAAATCATTGACAACATTATGTGCTCCCTCTTTATTGACATCCATAGAGGAATGTTATTGTTGATAACAAAAACAGGCCACACCAGTAAATAGATCTCAGCTCTCCAAATGGATTGACACCGTCCACTCCCAATGAAAGCCTGAGATTACGAGGTTCTTCTTTAAAGTGTGGCCATTTTTCCTCCATGTCCCTAAATGCGTAACCATCCGTAGGAATTTGAAGAATGTCATCTCCACTTCTATTCCATGCATGGTAATCCATAAATTGCACTAAGCTTTCACACCTAAATAATCGTTGCATATGTGGAATAATGGGAATAAAGCGAAGAACTTTGTGAGGCACCTTTTTGTTAGTTGATCTATTCATATCTACTGATATGACATTCTGAGAATTCTGTTGCAAATTCATGTTATTTATGATATATAATATGATCATTGGGACATGCATCTATTGCTTGATACTCCATTCCATATCTTTCATAATGCTAGATAAATCTCGGTATGAGCGAGGTAAAATATTTGATGGTGGTAACAAAAATTCACCAATCAATCTACAACAAAAAATAATTTGTTAATATAAAGAATATTAATGGTACATATTTCATCCTTTATTTACTAGTGATGAACTAACAACAATTAAAATAGATGAAAAAAGATGACATATATGACATACCTTAACATCCGTGAGATTGCTATGTTTGATAAACTATTCATAACCTTCAAGTTCAACAACAACAATACAACAGAGAGAAGAGTTGTTTGGGAGCCTTCATAAAGGGGCTTATGCCTTCTCAAGTACAGGTAAATCATGAACATCATCAAACTCATCTCGATCATCATGATCAGCTCTGCCACTAAATGTGTCATGGATCAATGTATTTGTACCATCATCTTCAACTGTGTTTCTCTCAGCATGGTCATTTCTTCCATAGGATCATTAACTTCATCTTCGATATTCACAACTCCATGTTTGTCACTTGCAAAACCACATTCTCCTACATGATAATCCATATCATGTGCCCTAGGGTGCCCCATTTTTATAATAATGATAGAAACAAATAAACCATGATCATGATCAAGTGATTTTTATATATATATAAAATGTTAAAACAATATAAACATTTACAAATTCAATCAATATAAACACATATAATGAACAACTTACCAATGGATGATAATCATGCCCCCTTCAACGTGACCATGCTGCCTATAATGTTTCTCAACTGTTGTGATTAAAAGTCATCTCATCTTTAAGCCCTTGTAATTATTGCAAGGACAATAACATTTCCCATCACCCTTTCTTTTCAATCTAGCCCACAATCTATCAAGTGTCTCTTCATTTTGTTCTCGACTAATATTATCTCGACATGATTTTTCTTTACCAAGCTTGAATATTTAGATCTTAAAAAATATCAAACTCACACTCCAATAATTTTTATTCATAGATAGGTAACAAAATCTAATAATTCTGATATTTTACACCAAAATTTTTTGGCATGCAACCACCCCTGCAAAAGAGAAGATATTCTGAAGTTAATGACCCCAAAAAACACTTTAAAATGCTAATTCCAAAACTTATTAAATTTTGATTTTACTATGATTTCCAACCGTTAGACTCCTAAAATCAAAATATTGAACTTGCACAACAAAATCTAAAAATGCAATTCTGAAAATGCACAAGTCTAAAAATGAAATCTGATGAGATGTTGCTTTAAAATATGATTTTCAAATCTAGAAGTACAAATTTGACTTCACAAATGAATTCTGAGAAAGGAAAATGAGTACCCTCAACTTGGTGATAGCTTCTTGATTTTTTTTCTTATTTTCCCAAGAAAATCGTTCTTAGTTCTCCACAAACTATCGTAAGTATAGCACATTTGCAAGTAGAGCAAATTCGTAAGTATAGCAAAACACTTTCACAATAAATAGTTGAGCTCAATTTTTATTTATGTCGGCCTCAATTTTGACTTCACATGTTCATCAAAATTTCAACGAAAACTCTATCACAATTTTGACAAAAAAATAGGTTCGTCAAAATTTTGACGAATGTCGGGGATAAAATTAAAAAAATTGAAAATTACACATTAAATATCACTAGTACCCGACAATACATCTAATTATCCATCTTTTGTCAAATTTTTTTGTCAGATTTTGCAGTCAAATGAGTTAGTTCCTCCTTTGCCCGAACCAACCGGTCCCGTAATTCTTGGTTTTTCTACTGCAAATCAACGACCAGATTGAGATCTTGGGATTGGAACTTTGCAAGTTCCTCTTGGATTCTAGCCTGTTCTGCCTACGCTTGCTGAGACAAGCATGCAAATTCAACGTTCCTTGCCTCATCCTTCTTCAATAGGACCTCTATCCTCTCCTTGAAATTTTTGAGCTCATCTTCCTTTTTCTTCAGTTGGTGATCGAACTTGAGAAAGTCGGTGGTCACCACATGCTGGGTCTCCTCCATCAGCTCAACTCTATCTTGTGGCCAGGCTGCACACAAATCGAGTCCCATAGCATGGATGGTGTCATCTTTAGGTCACATTTCCCTTGCATTTAGATGATGTTCAGATGCATGGTTGTGAAATGCAATGACTATTGAGCCTCATTGAAAAGGGTCTGCATGCATCGCTCAGCCGAATTTTTAGCATCTTTGTCCCTTTGCTTTTGGAGCTTGAGAACCTGTGTTGCTCTTGTTTTGTCGCCCTCCGACATAAATTATGTTGGTGATCTAATGAGCTCACTTGCGAAGGGTGCACCAAGAGGAAGAGCAAAGGGGAACAAGAGAGTAGTGGTTATGACAAATTTCTTCTTCAAAAGAGAGATTGTTAGTGGGGAGAATGGGGGAATATTATACCAAGGCCAGGTCTGTGAAGCAGTGGAAGGACTCATGGGAAGTAGTGGCGGTAGCAGAGACATAGCAGATTCAATTTGTTGGGAAAGCTGGGTTGGAGTCAATATGGTGGTAGCAAGAGAGGTAGCAAAAACGGTTGCATATTTTGCTTCGATGAAAGGTGGAATAAAATGTAGAGGAGTAAAGGCTAATTTTCCAACTTGGGAGAATTAGGAGAAACCTCCCACAACCATTGCAGTAGAAGCAAAAAAAGAAAGGCTGACACATGAAGTGACGAGACGCCGAGATAGCACGAGAAACCAAAGATTGTGAATCAAGAAGAGGGGGAGAGAAATATACCTGAGCTGCGGAGGATTCCAATCCTTGGCTTATTGCAGGTTCCTGTGAACCCTCTCAAGAGGTTGCATCTATGCGCTGCCTTTTTTCGGGTGGGGAATTGTCCACCTCTATGACCTTTGAAGTTTGCTGGATTACTCTGGCTCTTTTTGCAGCCCATGTGTGTGTTTGTGAGGCTCCCAAATGCAATATATTCACCCACACCCTTGAAGAAGTTTTGCTAGGATGCTTTGTCACTTTTTATTTCTTCTGTGCTTGCGGCTATTTTACCTCCTTTCCTTGCGCTATATATTTCTTAGCCTCCCCTAGGTCAATATCCTCATCATCACTTGCATCAATATCTTCATGCGCATTGTTTCATAGATCATCGAACTTGTCATCCTTGTTGGCCTCATGGAATGGGGCATCGGGGCATTGGGTTTCCTGATGATAAATACAAAAACCTCTAATCTTTTCCTCACTCCATTGCCACTGCTTGACCAATTCATTACGAAGGGTGGCCCCCATTTGGCGCTTATCATTAAAATTTTCTAAAGGGAAATAGAAATTGAGCCATGTCGGCCTCCTATCCTCTGTATGAATGTGAACCAGGTCTACAAATAGATCATCCTATTTAGACAATGAATTATACCACTTTTCAAAAGTAAGGCCGGGGGCTGTGAGTTACCCTGACATTCAAATTTGCTAAGTCATTGTTAGGGTTACATTGCCATTTGTTGCAAATCAATACTAGCCCTAGATGAGTCAGCTTTGCCTCTAGTAGACCATGTGTATGCTTTTCCATAACCACCGTTTTGAAGCTTAATGGGTACAAGAAAATCACTTTCTTGTTCTTCCCTCAACAAAAGTTATTGTAAATAATTGACACTTGCTGGAACATCTCAAGGACCAACACCCTATTTGTGATGCATGATAGGAGCCAAAATGGTTCCTCAATAAATCCATACATCCTAATGAATGTGAAATCTTCTCCAAGAAACCAATCGCAAGGAGTAAAACTCTGCATCCACCCTATCTGCTTAGTAGAACGCTGATAAAGATTCCCATCCTCGCTAAAGTCTCACAGAATCAGAGTCAAGAAACAATATGAGAATGCATAATAGTCATATGTTGCGGAGAGGAGAGGAGTCCATATAGAAACCGACCTTCTTACTCCCTTCTCATAAAAAATAGCTAACCTCATATGTTTTTAAAGAAGTCAGGGTTCTAGTGTAAAAACATATGAGCAAGGAGAGAAGGAAACCTAAACTAATGCTGTGTTATGTACTCCTTGATTTGGCTCATCATTTCTCAGACAATGACTTCCAAAAAGTCATACCTGAATAAGGAATGTTGCTTCCTCAACTAAAAACCCAGACCCAGTTGAAATGCTTCAATGAACTTGTCCTCGTCCATGCCGCAAACAAAATCCATCATAGAGAAGGCTTCCTGCAAGTCCATTAAAAGCGTTGTGTGCAACTGAAATCTATGATAGCTTTGCCAAATCTTCCTGAGGCCTTTTGGTTTCCTAGCTATAAAAGTCCATAGCAAGATCTCTGCCTCTCCAATAATTGTCCCCTTTTTTTGGAGTGAATGACTCCCTTCATCTCTCGGCCTTCAATGGCACTGGTATCTGGGTTAAAATGTTGAATGCCCTCATGAACTAGCTTCAGGCAGTAATGCACAAAAGGAACCATATACTACGGGAAATTGCATAACCATAGCTTGTACGCCAAATGATGTTCGTTAGTGGCCACTTTCTTTCTTTCACAAGATGCTGCCCTTAGACTCTTAGGGTTAGTTTTGAGGATGGGATCGCGAATGTTATCCCATTCTTCCATTATTTGAGTTTGGTCCCTACTTAGAGCTTTCTTTTCTGCGACCTGCGTGCGAATCCACTTTGGCTTCTCTAGTATCCTAGGTGAAGCGTAAGAGGTATCATTGAAAATATTGGCTATCGATGCCATGCACATGGTGTCAAACAAGTTTTGGGTCACCTCTCCTTGCACTTCCATTTGAGGATTTTGTGCCATTTCCTGGTGCTGTGGATTTTTATGATGCTCAAACCTACCATAATTTACTTGTGTTCTTCAACAATTCTGCACTCAAAAACTCTTTGCATTGAATAGCGTACTCAGGAAGCTTTTCACAATGTAGTTCTTTTGCATGCGACACTTATCTTTTTCTTACTTGGAGTTGTAGACAATGGTTTCCTTTTTGCATTAAATTCGACATGTACTGCCAACTCCCTTGCTTATGTGAATTGAATTTCTTTCCCTTTTGAAAAGACAACAATTCATTATGACAGTTAGTCATCATGTCCTACAACACGATTTCTTGAGAAATTGAGCCGGCGATTGAAGGCATACAAAACCCTTCACATGCTTTACAATTAATATCCTAAAAAGAATGATTAAGCCAAAGATTCAATGAGTACTTGAAAAGATTTGAGTTCATCCTTGGAAATAGGAAAATTCCCGTAGTGTGACACATCAACACTTGGACGTACAGACTACCACTTGGACTACAACAATTCGTTTTTAGCTACTTAATTACTTCTTAACTTTGCATACAACAATTCGTACATAGTAGATGCAACTAGGTGGGAAATTCGAGCTAGCTCTTGGTGGGATTTTCAAGTTAATACTCGATTAGCATCATGGTTATGGTACACAAGTATCCTGGCTATTTCTATAAATAGACACAAAGGCAACAATAGAATTGCAGTTAGTGATTGGGAAGAATTAGCATTTGGTAGTTGGGTAGAGATAGGTGTCATGAATACTCCGATTAGGCTCACTAGCAATAAGTCACATAAAGCTTTTTTAGGAGAAATTTCTAATAGGCATTTGAAATGAATGATGAAGAACAAGCACTCGTTGGCTATCATAGCAATGAAGTGGATACTGGGTAGGGACTGTATAGAGTACGAAGATAAGTATAGGGTCAATATTGATGTTTTCTCACATTTTGTTGCTTCTTTGCTTGATATTCAGGTCCTTAAGCAGATGATTCTACACCTGACGATGGAGATCTTTCCAAAGTGTTACCTCGGTGGCCTTGGTGAGGTTGTGACAAACACAGTCTATGGCCTCAGTCTTCCCAAGGTGAGCGACCTCCACAAACACATAGAAGAAGATGTAGTGGTGGCATGGGTATCATTTCTGAGCGGATTTTGTATTTTGTCAATTGGAGAGCACCGCGAGAGGGTCACCTGTGCATGCCACTTCCTTCTGCGTTGCTACAATGTGGTGCTATTTTATGACGTCGACTGGTATACTGATTTTAGGAACCTAGTGTTTCCTCCACCACTCGCAATTGCTGCTGTTGATGCTCCTATTGCCACTAATGCTCTTGTCACCATCCCAAAAGTAGATGATGATGTTATTCCTGATGTTGCCAACGCTGTTGATGCTCCTGCTTGAAGAATGAATTCCCTCTTTTCATTTTTTATATATACTCCTAGAAAAGGATTTAAACACATATATAAAAAAATTGCATAGTATATATAGATATACTTGAAAAGTATGGCCTTAGATGCATTTTGGAAGTGTAATATCAAAGTATATAATACCATCTAATGAATATAATTTTATTAAATTTCTATCTCTTTTACTTCTCTGTTTTTGCATTATGGTTCCATTCTCTACTTCTATGAGTTCCTTTTCAAATTCCGCATATGGGTTCATTTCAATTTTGCATTATGGGTTGCTTTGGAAAGTCTGACCAAACAAAAGAACAAAATAAAATTTACAATAATTACATATTTACACAGGAAAGATAGTTAACGAAGCTTAATTGAACAATTTGAGGTGGATTCCATTAATTGAAATCCCTAATGCTTCTTTCTCCATATTTTCTAATTCAAATGATTTAAGTTTCTTACATTGAATTATTCTAAAAGGGCCTTCCCACAGTCTATTGAATTTTCTGTGTTGGCCAGGATTTGTAGCCCTCTCATTGAACTTTGGCATTAGGTCTCTGCATTTTAGACCTTGGTTTGAGGTTTTCTTGTCAAACCACCTTTTAACCACCTATTGGCAGTTATTCATGGTTTTTAGGGCTTTTTCTCTTTTCTCTTGTACTTCCAGTAACTTAGCCAACCGAACCTCCATGGATTCATTCTGTTCAACTTCCAGAGACTTGAGTAGTTGTAGTGCAAGACTCTCTATGGAGATTGGAAATAGCACTTCCTTATTGTACACCAAATTGTATGGAAAAGTCTTGAGGACTTGCTTAGGGGTTATCTGGTCTGCCCATAGTGCCGTCCAGAGGTTCTTATGCCATTCTCTTTGATGTTCTGACTTGATTCTTTTAATGAGCCAGACTAATTTTTTATTAGTGAACTCGGCTAGACCATTTCCCTGTGGGTAGTACTTTGAAGATGTTTTTAAGAATATGCCATGATTAAGCTCAAATTGACATACCCTTGAACCCAAGAAAGCCTTAAAATTGTCAGAGATGATGGTCTTTGGTGGGCCAAACCTCGTTACCAGTCCTTTAAGAAAATTCACAATCTCTGCCTCCGTCACATTTTTTGGGGGCATAGCCTTGGCCCATCTGGTAAAGTAGTCCATAGCCATGAGGATCCATTTGTGTCTAGTGCTAGAGGTGGGATTAATTATCCCAAAAAAATTGAGGCCCCATCGTGCAAAAGGTTCCTTGGTCACTATTGGATTTAGGGGCATTGTTGAGTTTTTCCTTCTTCCAGTGAAGAATTGGCATTCCTTGCAGGCCTTAACCAAAGAGTGCAAGTCATTGAATAGTGTAGGACAGAAATATCCTACACATAATTTTGATGGTGGTGGTCTTTGTGGAGAAATGTCCACCCGCGAAACTATTATGGAAAGTGTCAAGAATTTTCCTCGCCTGCTCTGTAGTGACACACTGTAGAAGAATTCCATTGAAGTTCCTTTTGAAAAGGACCCCTTCAATGAGTACATATCTGCTGTTTTGCAATCTATAAAACCTTTTCTTCTAAAAAGGAAGGCCTAGTGGGTATTTTCCAGTATGCATGAATCTTACTCTATTTGCCAACCAGTAGTCTTTGGACTCAGATTCATTTGTTAGAACAAGCTCGGGGTGCTCCTCTTCGGTTGCCATTTCTTCACCATGTGCCAAATACTCACACAATCCTCTTCCTCGGATGGTCTTTGTGGTATTGAACTCAATATCATATTCGAGGATCTTAGTGATCCCATTGGCCCTTTTTCAGTGATTTCTCCCTCCATGATGTACTCATGCACATTGGAATGTGCGAAAGATACAACCACCTTGTTGTAGGATATGAGATGTCAAAACTTCTTGAGTCCCTTAACAATGGAAAATTATTTCCTTTTGCTGAAGTTTTAGTTCATCTCATAATCCTTTAAGGTCCAGGAGTAAAATGCTATTGGGTGTTCTCCTTTTCCTTCATCATCCTTCTAGGTCAAAACAGTAGCGATGCTAGATTTTCTACTGAATACATACATTATGAAAATCCTTTGATAGGTCTAGATTTATTAGCACAGGAGTCGAAGAAATAATGTTCTTAACCTTTTCAAAGACTTCTCTAGCTTCTTTTGTCCATTTGAACAACTAATTCTTTTTGAGCATCAGGGTGATAGTTCTAATTATTCCTGTAAAATCAAAAATGAATTTTCTCACAAAGTTTACCATCCCCAAGAAATACTGGACTCCTTTCTTATTGATTGGTAGGGTAAGTTCTCTAATTGCCTTCACCTTCTTTGGATCGATTGCAATTCCATCTTTGGACACTACATGTCCCAATAGTTTGCCTTGCGACACTCCGAAAACATATTTTTTTGGGTTTAGGGATATCTTGAACTCTTGGCATTTTTTGAGAACTATTTCTAGATGATCAAAGTGATCATCCTTACTCTTAAGAACACCGTAAGATCATCCAGGTAGATCAAGATGATCTTATTGATCAATTCCATGAAAACAATATCCATTGCCCACTGGAAGGTAGCTCCTATATTTGAGAGACCGAAAGGAATTTTGGAATAGGAAAATGTTCCCTACTTGGTAGTGAACATTGTTTTGTGTCAGTCCTCCTCTTTTACTCGAATCTGGTTGTAACCAGAGAAAAAGTCTAGTAGAGAAAACATCTCTGATCCAACCACTGTTTGTAAGATAGACTCCATGGAAGGCAAGGGCTAGTGGTCCTTTAGGGATGCTCTATTAAGGTCTTGGAAATCAACTCATAGGCAGATGTCTCCATTCTTATTTTAAAATGGAACTAGGATGGATACCCATGTACTGTGCTTGATCAAGAAGACTATCCAAGACTGAATTAGCTTTGTCAGCTCTTGCACCATCAATGCCTCAATCTTTGGATTAACTAACCTTTGCTTTTGGAAGACTAGTTTTGCACCTTTTGTCAGTTCTATAGTATGTTGGATGATTTCAGGATCCTATCCCTTGAGGTCATCATATGACCAGGCCACTACTCCATATTTCTCATAGAAATGGATGAGTCTTTCTTTATCTTGCTGTGGGAGATCTTTTCCAACCTTAAGTCTCCTTCCATCTCTAACCTGAAGATCTGCATAGTCTCTTTTGTCTGCTACAAACTTCCTCTTTTCATTCCTCACATCATCACAATAAAATATGTTTTCAAGAGTGACCAATCCTTTTGGAAGCTTATTGGACCTCAATTGAATAATTTGTCCTTCATAGGCCTCAACAATCTTCGGTTGGAGTTGCTCAACGAACTCTCTCAATTGTTGGATGAATGAGGCGATGTGTTCATCACTTTCAAACACTTGCTAGCTCTGGTCATTATCCAGGATTGTAGGTCAGATGATCACTTGCACAAAGTGTATATTATGAATTAAGCCAAAAGTAGGATCAAACTAAGATCCAATTGCTGCCATGCAATCCACATTTGCATTTTTCTCTCTAGGAACTATCTGGATATTGAAGGATTCAAAGCCCTTGATCAGGTCCCAGACTCTATGTCTATAGGATCTCATGTAGATATTTTTGGCTGTGGAAATCCTTCGGACTTGATTGACCACTAGCTCGGAGTCTCTAAACACCATTATTTGCTTAATGTCCATCCACTCTGCAAGGTTTAGACCTTGCACTAGGCCTTCATATTCAACTTCGTTATTTGAATAGGTGAATTGGAAGTGGAAGGACCTAAGTGTATTTTCATTGGGTGGGGATGTCAAACATATCCCAGATCTTGTGCCAACTTTATATCTTGCTCCATCAAAATGCAACATCCATATCTCTGAGGTTGGACAATTCTTAGATTCCTTGACGACCTTTGGGATCACTCAATCTTCATCATAGATTACATAAGTCCCCAATCCGGTGGCACGATAATTGTCGAAAGGATCAATGTCTATATATTCACTTAAGAGGACCTCTTCTTGATTGGTCCGGTCTCTGGTCACTTTTTCATCCTCTAGTAGCTTAGTACAATACATTTCCTCTTTGGTGATAGAGGTAGGAGTGGCGTCAAAGTTGATCATGGCTTCATCTGCTACATGTTCCAAATATAGAGGTTCAAATATTATATTCATTTTAGCTCTATGTTTGCTCCTGAGGATCAAGTGTGACCAATCTAAGGAAAGATATCCACCTATCTTGGAAGTGAATTCCTAGGATAAGCAAAGATTGAACATGGGGGGAACGTCTATGATCACGGTATCTTGTGGAACTGTGATACTTGGGTAGGAGAATAGGGTCAAGGGGAGGTTATTAATGACACCTACAATTTCAACTTTGTTCCCATCAAGCTGCATAACCCCACTTTTTAAAGGTTCATAACTAAGTCCTAAGGCTTCGACTATCTACTTGGGCATGACTATGGTACTAGAGTCAATCATAGAATTGTGCAGTAGTTTTTTACCCACAATAAGAGTTAGGAAAAATGGTTTTGGTTTCGACTTATCTCTAACTTCAGTAGAGGCTTCCTCTATACTATTTGTGAGGACTTTGGCCAGAGGTGATGAATCAATGACCTTTCCCTTGAGTAAATGCTTCGTTGGCTCAATAACCGCATCTTCTTGGAGGGCCTTCTACAGTAATGAATTTTGCTCTGGAATAACTAAGATATCCCAAAGGGACACATCAGTAGAGGATTTTTTAAATTGATCCACCACATTGAATAGTGGCGGATTCAAAGGCTTCTGTTCCTTAGCCATTGTTATAACAATTTCCCTTCACAGTTGAAATTGCTGTGCAATTGCAGAGGTACTAGGTGTTTGGTTGGAGACACCTTTGGGCTGTAGGATGACTAGTTCACTCATGAATCTCCTCTTACAATGAGTGTTGTAATCCAACTACACTTGTGGGGCCTTCGATGTGGATGCATCATTTGTAAACACCTCCTCTTCTTCTTCCATCCATGAGAAGAGCATGTGATCTAGAGCTATATTTGTCTCTTGCTCCAGGGACATCCCTTGCATTTGCATGGTGAGTACCACATTTTCCATTTGGGGAGAGACATATACATAACCTCCAGGGTTTGAAACTATGCCTTGGCTACGTTGTTCCACCACCTTTTGTTGTAGATTGCTGCATAGGTAGTTTTAGGGCATATGTGCGTCACCACAGGGGAAGCACTAGGGATTGATGTCATTGGTGAGGTTATTTTTCCCTGACGTCAGCTCTCTACTCAAGCTTGGGCAAACATTCTATAGTGGATTAGGGACTAGCACCATCTGATTAGTTGTTTGAGTCTCCAGATTTGTGCTTGGGCCTCCTTAGAACTGATTTTGCTGGTAGGAAGATCTTTCGCCTTGTTTATTTTGGTAAGTTGGCTTCGGAGGCACAAACTGATTCCGCTTGATGGTAGTTATTTCATTTGAGATGGTCCACAATAGCTCCTTGACATCGTTCATCTCATATTTTGAAGAGCCAGACATGGGAGCAAGATTTTGTGGTGTGCTCGGATATGTGTACATAGATTGGGGAGGAGTGGGTGCACTGTTAGATGCCATCTCTTGGGCGGGAGCTGATATTTCTAAAAATATAGGCATAGCAGGCCAAGGGGGTAGCTTTCTAGTGTCGATTAGTTTGTTCTCTGATTTAACAACAATGCTATATGCATCTAGTAGAGTGGTTCCACCAAGGGACTGGATCATCATTGAGATGTTAGCATTGATGGATTTCAGGTAGAACATGAATGCCAACTCAGCCGACAAGTGGATAGTAGCTTGGATCCTTTGCCAAGTTGTGTGGAAATGGGCATTAAGTCGGTCATGGCTTCATGAGGGGCCTGCTTTATGGTTGCTGATGATATAACGAAGACCAATCTCCATTATTTAAAAATATCTTGTAGAAAGGGTCTCTGAGTTGATCTCAGGCACCGATGGTATTGGTTCCTAAAGTGCCATACCAATCCAGTGCTTTGCCTTTGAAGGAGGTTGTGAGCAACCTTAGCGTGACATTCTGATCGGTAACACCATGCACCAAACACATGTTCGCCACATCTTGTAGGTGTTCAGATAGTGTTTTCGAGCCTTCCTCAGTGAATTTTGGTACAACTTTTAGAGCAGAGGCTAGGATAGAGGCCCAACGAATGGGTGCTACTGGTGCTATAAGGGGGCTTTCAAAATCCCATACCACACAATTTTTTTTAGCAATCGACAACATCGCTGGTGGAGGGATCAAAACATTCCCCAGACGGGTTCTAGTTCGTACTGTTACTAGTGGTGGCACTAGCAGGCCAAGGTTATTCGCTATTTGGGATCTAGTAACAAGTTGATGACTCATACACCCACTTTGAAAATAGATACATTAAAAAAAAGTCCCACTAGGCGTGCCAGAAAAAGAAACTATTGATGCCTAAAATTGACAAGCAACAACCTTATGGGAAATCTAGTTAATGGGGGACCAATTGTGCTAAACTGAGTGACCTCCAAAATTTTAAAGAAGCCAACTCCTATAATTGGGGGTTTGGAATGAAAAACATAAGCATATATAAAAAATAAAGATCTAACCTAAGGCGATGTGCCAAGATGTAGGTGTGGGCACGATAAATCTCCCTTTCAGATGGGATTTAAGGGCCCGTTCAACAATCCGCATGTCCCAGAATAGAAAAAATCATAGATGAAAACTCAAATAATCTATTCAATAACATAAAATAACTCCCATACACATTTACTGAAAAGAGGAGTCCAAGACATGGTCTAAATCAACAAATTTATATTGAAATCATAGAATTTATGCAAATAAATTACGTAGTACAATGATGGCACAGTATCATGTTTTGTCAAATAGCTAAGAAACAGAAAGGCCGAACAACAATGGAACAGTCCGTGAGTCTTAATACAATAATAAAAAACAATACAAAAGGCCTGGTGTCTTTCCACTATTTTTTTGTGTATGTTCTGAACTCCTTTTTAGATAGAAGAAGCAATATTTATAGAGAACATCCTACCACCTAAAAGCTAGTAACATAAAAGAATCCCTGTCAAGAGCAATGATGTCCATCGCAATGATTTCCCTAGGCCGTTGCAACAAAATATTTTGATCCATAGAATGCAGTTGCCTTCGAGCTAGATACATCCCCTGTAAATGATGATGGTGGCCCCAATGTAGAAGCAACAAAATTCCTATGCAGACACGTGTGACTGGCCCATAGCATTGGTTAGGACACGTGGCCTCATGGCGGGGCTCGTCATTCGTTCCTCCCTTCCTAGCGATGAGACTCCCCACGGAGAAGACACGTGGAGAAGTCTTCGTCTTGAGTGTTGATTGTGGGGTCCGCCAAAAAGTGTTTGCGGATTGATGCTACATGGTACGCAGACGGAGCTTGGTAAGGAAGCGAAGGGAAGCAAGCGTTCAAAGGCTCACGTTGCTAACACATGGAAGCATGGTAGAGCTCGCCAAAGAAGCAAGGGAGGAGATATTTGCAAGGAGTGCACGGTGGACACGTGGTGATAGTGGGTGAAGCTCTTCAAAAAAGCAGGACCGAAGATATTTAAATGTATAGGGTATGGGCCAAACTTAGCAAAATATAATCAACTCGAAGGGAGCTCGAAGGATTTTTTAAAAAAAAATCCACAACTTTAATAAACATTAAGCATGAATCTATTCAAAACAACCACTAAACTATGAGTTCAATACTTAAACTCAAATCAAATATTTCAATGAAGAACAAAAGCAACATAGAAATGTAAACAAATGATACAAATTCACCTTCCTTTCCATGCTATTTTTGAATCACCTTCATTGTTCCTCTCCATTTGTATCCTTGAATATTGCTCTCAAATTTCATATGCTAAGCGTTGCTTCAAGCTTCAAATGTTGTAGTATGATGAAGGATGCCAAATATTGAGAATTTGTGGTTAGTTTAAAAACGTGAGAAGAAGGCTTCTTTTATAGAAATGCTTATTTCAAATGAACAATCTGGATGCAAAGATCAGAGATCAAGATCAACAGTCAATGTCTATTGTGAGGAAATAGATTGAGTAGTTAATTTACTTGATTAATCCAATCAAGGGAATTTATTGGATAATTAGTAGAAATTTGATATATTAATTAGTGGGATTGGAATAATTAGTAGAAATGGATATATTAATTAGTGGGATTAGAACAATAAGTGGAAAGGAATATATTAATTAGTCGGATTGGAATAATTGGTGGAAATGATTGATTAGTTAGCACATTAGACTGAATAATCAGTGGATGTGATTTGATCAATCAAAATGTGTGAGGATAATTAATTAATCTTGAGAGGAATATGCAAACAAAGATTGAATTAATAAACAAAAGTTTATTTATTAATAGATCATGTTGAGTGAATAATGGAGAATTAAATAATAAAGTTAATTATTTAATTTAGAAGAGGGAAAGTAGATTAATTAACTAATTAATGATAACTATTTAAATTAGAAGAACAAGTAATGTTAGAGATTAATTGATTAATGTTTATTTAATTAATTTGGAGGAATAAGGTTAAATCAAGACTTTATTAAATAAATATGATTTATTTAATTAGTTAGAAATGAATAAGGTTAAATAAGGACTTTATTAAATAAATATGATTTATTTAATTAGTTAGAAATGAATAAGGTTAAATCCGGACTTTATTAAATGAATATGATTTATTTAATTATTCATAAATGATGATTGAGGATGAAATAATTAAATAATATTAAATTACTTAATTAATAGACGAATATAAAATTTGATAATAATTAAATAATAATGTATTATTTAATCATTTAGGGAAGAAGGGTGAAAGTTAGTCAAATAGTGTTGTTCACAGGTTAGGACGATTTTAGGTGTCTACATTTTGCCCCTCTTTGATATAGTGCGTGTTTATAGCGTTATGTCAAAGAAATTTAAAAAAAAAAAGTTTAGGAGATGGCTTGGTATGCCCCAACGACGACAAGATAACATGGTGCCCCCTTGAGAAATTTGGTGAAACTTCTAGATAATGAGCCAAATTTTCTAACAAGATAATGTGATGCGTTTAAGTGCAAGGATTGACAAACTAAATGTTGACTAGAAGAAAATGTTAGTAAGGAGTGAAGAACTGTTAAATGGATCATTCATCTGAACCAAGATTGATGATTGATAGTACTTGAGCTTTTAGTAGTGCATGTTTTATCATCATAGAGAATTTTATTATGGGACATGGAACAAGCAGATGTATGCATACCTAAGCATGAATTGCGAAGGTAGGTTTTGTTTTTGTTTGTTGAAGATATGATATATGGACAAGTGGAAAATGTACACCAAGTTGAGACAAAACTTGGTAACAAAAGCATCCATTTGTCAAAGATTCAGACATATCAGACAAGGGGTGTCTTGATTCCAATTAGTGACAATAGAACCTTGTAGGAATGTGTGAGGAGATGACTATAGAGCATGTTTATCTAGATGCAAGAAAGCATTATATTGGACTTTAACTTGTATAGGATGTTTAGATTATGCTAAACAAAATCCCAATCACACACAAGGACCTTAGTTTCCCTAATCGTGTTACCTAGACAAATTGCAGACAAAAGTCAATAGAAAGAAACACCATAATCCATCATCGTCGATCTAATCACTTGTGGATATCATTGAGCATCTTAGGAGTATGACATAAGATAAATCAGATAAAAGATATATTAACTTAAACAAATAAGTCAACATGCTTTTATATCTTCTTGTCTACCAATAAGTACATGATAAAAAAGATTATGCCTGATTTAAGGAATAAAACATTTCGTATAAGATGTCTGGTCTGGTTTCGATAATGCCACATCCTGTATAAGACAAATGCTTTTTGATTTGATAGGAAACTTTGATCAGCTAGTTTGAAGGCTTATTTGGGTAGTGCCATCTTGTTGTTTTGTTGATTTGTTAAGCTAATTGATTTCGTGTAAGGTATCGTGTTTGTGTTCAACATGTTAGTTCTCTAAAAAATAACAGTTTATTATGCAATTTGGACTATGAAACAAGACTTACTCATGAAAAAACCTAAAGGGACTGACCTAATGCCTCTCGGGCTGATCGATGGTGGCCTTTCCTATGTGACAAACACATAGACATCATAGTTCGATTGTTTTGGTGACCAATGATACCTTATTTATGAGACTTGGACTAAGATAAAAACTTGATTTCGATGGAACCTAAAGGACATACCTAATGCCTCTGGGGCTCATCGATGATGGCCTTGCCTACATGACGAACACAATGATGTCATAGTTCGACTGCATTGATTGAAACTATTTTTGGATTTTTTGACTTTTTATGAATGTTTTTGGAAATTTTAAGGGATATTTGAGTGTTTTTGGGTTTTTGATTAATTTTTTGATGTTTTTTGGATGTTGATATTTTTTGAATTTTTGTGATAACATCCCCAAATACCATGTGTAGGATCCATTTGAAACCTTAGGTTGAGAATTACCCCCATTTTGAAATAGGACCAATTTTTATGGCCGGTTGAATGTGATAAGTTATTGATGCTACGTGTTACTCAATTTCAGGCTATGAGAGATCTCTTTATTATGAAGGATTATATTCTTAGGGTATTATGGACAAAATTAGATAGAATGGTGATAGGTGGTAGAGCGGAAGCTGACTACACATGGCGCCTATTTGCTAGTTTTTCACCATGGTACTTATCCAAAGCACCACTAAAATGGTTTTCACTATAGGACATTATTTTTCTTTCTCTCTTTTTTTTTTTCTTCTGTATTTTCAACATTTTTCTATTTTCTACCCCATGGGATCTCATAGAGGTCATGCATAGTGTATACACCTAAAAACGGTCATCACATTCAGTTAATTAAATACAACCTATTTGATTAATGCTTCAACTACATATAAATAAGGTCTTACTTTATTTATATTGTTCACTCTTTTTTTTAATTCTTCAAAATCACATTCTTCTAAATAATTAAATAAACAAAATACCCTAAACATGTTTATTTAATTAACCTTCCTTAATCCTAATTAAGAATTAGAGCACATTTTTACAACTTTTTGTGTGCCACCTCATAAAGGTCACATGAAAATAAATAAGCCTAATTATTAATTAGAATTATCCTCACACACTTCCACCAATGAGAAAAAGTACATGGCTTTATTTCCCCACACTTCCAACAAATTTTGAGCACATGGGTCTTTGTTTCACACACTTGGGTCTCCCATCCTTTTGACATGTTTCCAATTGGTCAAAGGATTCTCTCCACACACATGGCATGTTGTCTTTGGTCAAGGGGACAACATCCTAATTCCTTTCATCTCCACCTTCTATTATTTCTCCTTCGAATCTAGACTGTTGATAGGTTCCACCCCACAAAATGCTTGAGAAACCCTATAAATACACTCTCTTGCCTTAGCATTTATCATCCACAATTTGAGTAAAGTTACTATGCAGGTTTATCTTAGGAGCTTGGAGCTTTCATGGAGTCTTATACTTAGTTTTCATATCATGTGTTACTTTGAATTCTCATCTTAGATTAATTAATTACTTCATAGTTACATTTTATCATCCCCATTGCATCATAGTTACATTTTAGGTTAGTTTGTTTTATGCTTGCATTTGATTGTATGCATAATCATGGATAGTTTATTATAGTTTTATATCATCTCACTCATCTCCACTTGTTCATCCATCATCAACATCATCCTTCGTTTATCATCATATTCATCATCATTTCCATCGTCTTGTTTCATCTAGAAGAATACCACTAATCATTCCAACACACATTTTCACATAGAAATCATCTTAGCTTGCATATTAAGCATCAAATCTCATTTTCTAGGTAGTCATTTTAACAACCTTTGTACCCATAGAAATTTGAGGGCCAAACAGATTAATAAATCCCTAGAAATAGAGGACAATGATATGCATTTGAAAGATTTGATTGTATTATGAATATATTAGTTTTATTTGCTTCAAAATTTGAATGTAAACTGTCTCATTAAGGTTTGTGTTGAAATTTGAATCTCTCCACATTCGAACACTTGGGTCTCCCATCCTTTTGGCATGTTTCCAATTGGTCAAAGGATTCTCTCCACACACATGGCATGTTGTCTTTGGTCAAGGGGACAGCATCCTGATTCCTTTCATCTCCACCGTATATTATTTCTCCTTCGAATCTAGACCGTTGATAAGTGCCACCTCACAAAATGCTTGAGAAACCCTATAAATACACCCTCTTTCCTTAGCATTTATCATCCACAATTTGAGTAAAGTTACTATGCAGGTTTATCTTAGGAGCTTGGAGCTTTCATGGAGTCTTATACTTAGTTTTCATATCTTGTGTTACTTTGCATTCTCATCTTAGATTAATTAATTACTTCATAGTTACATTTTATCATCCCCATTGCATCATAGTTACATTTTAGGTTAGTTTGTTTTATGTTTGCATTTGATCGTATGCATAATCATGGATAGTTTATTATAGTTTCATATCATCTCACTCATCTCCACTTGTTCATTCATCATCAACATCATCGTTCGTTTATCATCGTATTCATCATCATTTCCATTGCCTTGTTTAATTTAGAAGCATTCCAACACACATTTGCACACAAAAATCATCTTATCTTGCATATTAAGCATCAAATATTGTTTTCTAGGTAGTCATTTTAACAACCTTTGTGCCCATAGAAATATGAGGGCCAAACGGTTTAATAAATCCCTAGAAATAGAGTACAATGATACATATTTGAAAGATTTGATTGTATTATGAATAGAGTAGTTTTACTTGTTTCAAAATTTGAATGTAAACCATCTCATTAAGGTTTGTGTTGACATTTGAATCTCTCCACATTCGACACACACACAAAATGGCACCCACTGTGGGGCCTTTGTCTCACTTGTTTCTAACCTTTTTGAAAATTTCGTGATCGCAGGTTCAAATTTGAGACTTGAGAGCCTTTTGCACCTATTTTGAGGAAATTTTGGGTTGTTTCTAGAGTTTTTGCCCCTCTTGCACCTGTTTTGGCACCTTTTGCTTGAGTTTTGGAACCTCTTGCAAGTTGTTTCGAGACCACTTTCACCTGTTCCAGGACCATTCTAAACTATTTCTAGAGTTTTGGTGCCTCCTTTCTATTCTTTTTCACCTCTTCCACCAAAATATAACCCACCATTTCATAGCTTATGAAATTCTACCCCATTTCAAAAAAACAATCTCCAAAAAAGACCTCCGTATGACCAAGATACGACCATTTTCAAGAAACTTTCAAAAAATCAAGTCTATCTCTATTTTGGCACCTCTTGCCTTTGTTTTGGCACCTCTTGCACCAAAATGGAACCCACCATTGGATAGCTTATGAAATTCTACCCCATTTAAAAAAAAAGCTCCAAAAAGACCTCCGTATGACCAAGATACGACCATTTTCAAGAAACTTTCAAAAAAATCAAGTCTCTCTATTTTGGCGCCTCTTGCTTGAGTTTTGGTGCCTCTTGCAAGTTGTTATGAGACTATTTTCACCTGTTCTGGGACCATTCTAGGCCACTTTTACAGTTTTGGCGCCTCTTGCAAGTTGTTTCGAGACTGTTTTCACCTATTTCGGGACCATTATGAGCCACTTTTAGAGTTTTGGCACCTCTTGCACCTGTTTTGGCACCTCTTGCACCTATTTTGGCACCTCTTGCAAGTTGTTCTGAGACTGTTTTCAATGTTCCGAGACCATTTTGGGCCACTTTTAGAGTTTTGGCGCCTCTTGCAAACTATTTCAGGGAGTTCTAGCTTGTCTAACTCTTTTTTTGAGCTTTCTGTCTCTGTTTTGGCGCCTCTTGTATTTTGTCACCAAATTAGAAAATCACATTTTGTGTTGTGCATTTGTAGGTTTTCTGAGAATTCACTGTCAAAGACTCCAAACATAAACTACTAACATATTGTAGGGGCTAGACGTTATTCACTTGTTTCCTTTTGGTTAAGATAGGAGCGTAGCTTAATTAAAAGGTTAGCGAATATCATGTTTCCTTTTGGTTAAGTTAGGAACATAGCTTAATTAATGGGTTAATGAACACCATGTCTTTTGTATGTGATGAATGGTAGGCATATGCTCTCCCCTTAATTGGGTGATCCAAAAAGCTGGACCCATTCTTGTTTATGTGCGAGTGTAAGTGGAGTATATGGCATGAGTTCTCTCTTTATTCATGTGAAACAAATATCAATTGAACTATGGGTATACTTTCTTGCTTTTTTTTATCCTAGAGGGCCTACCTTGTGGGAAAAAGTAATCACCCAAGGGAATGACCCAATCGGTAACACACTAAAGCCAAGCGACTTCCAACGGCGATATAAATGTGGATACTTGAGGAAAGTTCAAGTATCACACGGGTGGCTCTGACGAGATGGATCAAAAGGGACTCTTGCCGCATGGGTCACTCCCTATGAAAATAATGTCCGAATTAAAATCCTTGTTGTAGATTTTCCAAAATCCTTTATCTATTCTTTGGTGCAACAATGGTCATTTCCAAGGCATCCACATTCTTGCAGTTTTTACTAGAGGTGATCGATTCACCATGGGAGTTTCATGGGGACTGGAAGCTTGGTTGGCCTGAGAAGAGAGTGCACTGTAAGGGGGAGCCTGTGCAGCCAAGCTTCTGAATTCATCCACTAAAGATAGTGCGGTTGGGGTAAAACCCGCATGGAATCTAAAAGAATACAGTCTTACATAGCCTTAGCAGTGTATATTCTGCTTGATGTGTCTTCAAAACGAAACTCAAACAAAACACCATAAAAAAAGTTACATTTTGAAGGTGATACATTCACTGAGGTAGACAAGTTAGTAACTTAGGTCCATCCATTTTCAGAAAATTAGTCCTTTTAACAGTGTTCAACCTTTCCTTAGGAAAAATAGAGTCAGAACATGTGGTTTACATGATGATTTCATGAAAGGTAAAAATTAGAAAACCAAAGATCAAACCTCTTAGTCCAAAACAACATCAAAAATGTTTGTCTACGCTCTACAGCTTTAGAGAAAGGTTAACCTTCAATTTTTACAAGAGATATTGCAAAAACAATCTAGAGTTATACATGATGTACTATTTGCAAAATCCAAGAATTTTCCAACGTTTTGAGTACCTTAATTACACCTCTTGAATCAAATCTCTGAGTCCAAGATCATTCCTTAGATACCTTAAAAGTCTAAACATGTCAAAACGAACCTATACAAGTGAAACTTTTAAAACTAAACCTAGATCTAAACATTTCAAGGTGCCTAAATCATTAATATCCATCACATCTTTGCTTGTACAACCTAGTTTCATCTTTGAGACTTGTCATCCTTTAATCACGAAACTATGTCATTCAATCGAATCAAACTTAGTCTTATCAATAGAATTTTTCATTCCATTTGACTTAGTTGTAATCCTTGGCACTATTCCAAATAGAGATCAAATTTTAGTCTAAACTATAACACTTGCATGCCCATTCAAATGAGGTCATAAAAGAGGAGACTCAAAGAAAAAGAGCTTGAACAAAAAACCTTGAAACTCAAAACATTGGAACTCAAAGTAGTGAAATTCCCAACATAGAAATTCCCAACGTCAAAATTCCAATCATTGAAAATCCAACCATTGAAAATCAAAACATTGAACCTCAAAGTAGTTGAAACTCAAACCATCATGGCTGAAATAGATTAGGATCAATTGAATTCTTTAACTCATCAAATGAAAAATCTTCAACAACAAATATGGGATATGCAAGGGGAAACAACCACATAAAGAAATTTTCGGCCACACATCTATTCCTATCCATCTGATAGAAATATGGACATGACACCTTCTCCACCAACAACTACATCATCCAAGTTCAATGTCTTTGAATTTTTAAAAAAGTTAAATGAGAAGCCCAAATTTCAGTCCTCAAACACAAATGATATTGAACAATCATACCATGTCATGCATCTATCTTCATCTCCCATAAGCCAAAATAAATCTCAGGATTCTTTCACCCAAGTCAACGATTCCATACAACCACCTTCTTCTATCATATATTCTACATCCAATGATTCATTTCAATCTCTCAGTCTAAACCATGCTATCATAGACCCCTCTGCACCTCAAGATCAAAGCATTCTTTCCACTTCATCCAGTGACAACAAAATTCCACAAGTTCTTCAAATCTTTGTCCAAGACCTAATCTCTCAAGAATTCTATTATGATCCCCTCCTCTCAATTTTCATCCACGATGACTCCCTTCCATCTTAAGAGAAAAGTATCTTTCCAAGTCCTTATTTCACACCATCTAATGAATCCATACCATATCAAGATTCCATTGCATCCTAGGAGCATGATAGTTCTTCCATCCTATCTAATGATGTCCTATCACCCGATGATCAAGATATACTTCCTCATCAAGATCAAGATATGCTTCCATCTGAGGATATCCCTTCATTGCATGAGGATGTTCATCCTTCTCAAGATCAAGATATACCTTCCATACCACCACATGATGATTCCACACCTAATGAAGAGCAAGCTACTTCATCTTCTACACCTCGTGATATTCTTCCAAGTCAAGATCAAAGTACCCCATTATCCCCATGTCAAGATCCTATCACACCTATGCAAGCTATCCATGAACCACACACCTAAAAATTGGGATCCTCCACCTTCATCCACTCTAGTTTACTTCCAACACCTATCCTTTCATCCATATTATATCCTCCCCAAAATGGACTCGCATGTTGTTTCACAACCAACACATATCCCATTGGTACACGAATGTGTCAAAGTATGAACTAAAAAGGCAAAGGATTAGGCATTCATGAACAAGGCATCCTAGAACCCCTTTTTTCTCAAGAAAACCCACATTACCATGGCCTTGGTTATACACCTAAGTTTCCTAGTCCATCAAACCTACCATCTATCTTAGGTCCTCATCCTAATCCACCAAACCTTCCATCTATCCTAGGTCCTCATCCTAGTTCATCAAACCCTCCCTCTATCCTAGGTCCATATCCTATTCCTCAAGAACAACAAAGGAACACATCCTTGATGCCCTTTCAAAATTATACCACCAACAACTCATCCATGATACCTCCATACCATTCATCTCCATCCATCTCTCCTATTGCTCTTGGAAGCAATTTGGGTGCCAAATGTCAAAAGCTTCCATATCAAAATTCACATGTATCAAAGGATCAACATGTCTCCTCGAAGAGGCATGCAAAAATAAAAGAAAATTTGATCCAAAATCAAAAATAAAAGAAAATTTGATCCAAAATCAAAGGAAAAATAAAAAATGCCACAAAGGCCCATCAAAGCAAAAAGAAAAATTTCCAAGACCACAAAGGTCTATAAATAAAAGAGAAAAATCTCAAAGGCCACAAAGGCCCACAAAGCAAATATCAAAGTCAAAAATCATGTGGATTCCAAAAAGTCTCATAGAAGCAATGGAATCTAAATCGGCACCCAAATTTGCTAATCCAAAAGCTTCCTCCAATCTTCCATATAAAAGCCTATCCCTTTCCAAATCCATTTTTTCTCCATCAATTCGTCACCCTTCAAGGTGTGTGCCAATGCTAATCTTTCCATCCTTTCCATCTATCCATCAACAAACCTTTCAACCTCCTATCCATTATCCCATCATACCCTAAATCTGCAAACATTTAGGAGTCCAATTTCCCATTGCCATGGTTTATTAGAGCATTTATTCGAGAGATATTTGGTTGTGAAACTTGATGCTTAAGTCCTTCCATATTCCTCTTGCACTCTACACTTAGGGACAAGTTTTTTCCATCTTATCATTCATGGTCATTATCCCTTTTATGCTCATTCCTTACTTTTCCATCTTTGATCTTGACAAAGTTAAGGATCTTCTTGAACATCATATATCTTATCCTATATGCTTTATCCATATCTTTTGTATCATATCCTTCGCCTTATCCATATTCCATCATTCTTTCTAAATACATCCTTTCTTCCCATCCTTGGTCTTGATGAGGAATAGGGGAAAAATACTTGGGCCTTGTGTCCATATCTTATCTAGTTGATCTTGATCATCCCATTCATTATCCTTATCCTTTCATTCTTCCATTCCATATCTCCTAGCTTATCAAAATCCATGTCATCATGTCCCTTTGCAACCCTGAATCTTATTGTGCAAATCATATTTAAGCCTAGCTGTAAAACATTATCCAATCCTCGTATCTTTTTTCAATCAATCATCAACAATCATTAGTCTATCATTATCATGCCTTATGGAATCAATCATTCCTGGCATCTTAATCAATCAACCATTATTATCTTCGACAAGAGATATGTTGCATGTGTAACATGTTTTGCTGTGAATCTTTCATTTTAATCTATCAATTATCCATGGTTGCATTACCTCTTTTTGTGGGTCATCTTGTTTCTTCAATTGGTCATATCATATCACATTCATCCATCATGCTTCCATCTTCTGCATCTGTCACATTTCCATGTTCACCTCATAGCTTGATCCAATGTTTGTATCATGGTATCCCCTAGTATTACTCGACCCATTCTAAAAATCAGTTTTTCTTATCGTATCACACTGGGGGCATGTCCTACATTGGATCAGATTCTTGTACATTCTCAAGGTCAGAAAATCAAAAAATCCCAAAAACATTCAAAACATATCAAAATGCCAAAAAACATTCAAAACATATCAAAATCCCAAAAACATTCAAAACATATCAAAATCCCTAAAACATTCAAAACATATCAAAATCCCAAAAACATTCAAAACATGTCAAAATCCAAAAATAGGTCAAAAAGTCAAAAGGTCAAAAACATAGTCTTCATTTGAACTACGCCATCTCTGAGCTTTGAATGTAGGAAATGGTGATCTTTGATTATCCCCCGAGACATTTGGATCAGTCTTTTAGGTGTCCGCTATGTTCATATTTTTGTCTTGTAAATCTTGGTTGTGTCGTCAGTCGAACTACGTGGTCTCTACGTGTATAACGTAGGCAAGGCTAATCTGTTGATCAACCCCCAAGGCCACTAGGATAGGTCTTTAGGTTAGGTCTTGGTCGTCGTGGTCATGTCTCACCTTGGACTAGGGGAAAAATTCTACACTCAATAAGGGCAAATAAACTTTGAGCTTGAACCAATAGGAAAATAGTTGTTGGACTAACGTTACAAACACAAACTTCAAATGGATGGTGATCTTTCTGAATCAAGGGTTTATCACATTAAACACGAAAGTTCAAATTGTTCTACTTTAATTTTTGTTATCATATCTCTCAAGTCCTCGATGATGTATCGAACTAGAGGAGCAAGGAAGGAGTATGATTTTTCTTTGTCTGTTGTCTATGAGTTTATCATTATTACTATGCAATTTGTTGCGAGACGTGCACTACAAAGTATCACTAATGACATTTTTAATTTGCATAGGAAAAATATTAACTCTTGTCTATTTACGCAAGTAATGCTCAGGTCATCTTAGTTTAATTATACGTAGATGCTTGTGTTAACTTGCAATTTCAAAACATCATGAAAGTAGTACTCAGGTCATCTTGGTCCAAAATATTCCATTGATGCTTGTACTCACTTTCAACATTTGAAAGGCACAATGATGATAAAAAGCATGAAAAATTGGTTAATACGAATGACAACTTTTGAATACGAGATTTGCATAGTTAAGTTAGATTGCATCCATGTTAGCTTGCATTTGTATCTATAAGGTTTCCAAAGCTGCAACAATTTCACAATGAGGTTATCTCTCTTATTAATGGAGAGTACACTTGACATTAAACAAAAACATGCCATTTTCATATAGTTACAACATCATTCATCCATTCATGCATCAAATTATAATATTTGCATCAGAAAACACAAAAACAATTGGATCACACTCATTTGCATAATCAAAATCATTTCATATAGTGGCATTAGGGAAGTGGTTCACTAAGCTTAAATGAGTGAGTATCTTCTGATTTCTGAAAGAATTAGGAAATATGTCAGGTTTTGTGAAGCTTAAATGAATTAATGATCAATTGACGACAACCATTTAAGCTTAAGACCATAAAACACAATCATCTGCATAATCATTTGCATCACATCAGTCATCATTACAAAAAAATCTTACATCATTTGCATAATCAAATCCATCATCCATAAAGCATATCAAATCATCGACCATGCATTATCATATCATCATTGCATCCATCGCATATCATAACATCAAAATCATCATCATAACATGGAAATCAAATGCATCTATCATAATCATCATGATCATGATCATATGAAATCATAGACACATAGATCAATCATCATCATCGCTGCATATCATATATACATCGAAATAATGTCAAGTGTACAAGGATATCCAAATATCGAGAGGTACATCATAAAAAATGGCAGAAATCATAATGTATCAACTGAATCAGTGTATGCATCAGGTCTCATTACATCATCAAGCCTCAGTACATTAATCAATCCTATACTGGGGCATACCAATCAATCAGAGAAGTCAAACCATATTTCCCAATCAAATCTAAATCCGCCTACACCAAATGCGAAAATCCTCCTATGATCATAACATATCGCAAATCAGCAATCTTATCATTCAATTCAACCTCACCTATCATGAGGTTCATCAATCAAATCAACCTCGCCTATCATGAGGTTCATCAATCAAATCAACCTCGCCTATCATGAGGTTCATCAATCGATCAATGTAACCTCACCTATCATGAGGTTCATCAATCAACTAAACCTCGCCTATCATGAGGTTCATCAATCAAATCAACCTTGCCTATCATGAGGTTCATCAATCAATTCAACCTTTCCTATCATGAGGTTCATCAATCAATGCACCTTGGCTATCATGAGGTCAATCAATCAAACTATCATTGATCCTCCCCTATCATGAGGTCAATCATCAATCTATCATTCAACCTCACCTATCATGAGGTTCATCAATCAATTCAACCTCCCCTATCATGAGGTTCATCAATCAATGCACCTCGCCTACCATGAGGTCAATCAATAAAACTATCATTGATCCTCACCTATCATGAGGTCAATCATCAATCTATCATTGATCCTTTCCTATCATGAGGTTCAATCAATCCAGCCTTGCCTATCATG
The DNA here is from genome assembly GCA_007258455.2 of Sequoia sempervirens. NCBI lineage: Eukaryota > Viridiplantae > Streptophyta > Pinopsida > Cupressales > Cupressaceae > Sequoia > Sequoia sempervirens. Next base: position 94,806 of record VDFB02131934.1, on the reverse strand, counting down.
AGGTTTATCAAATCAATCAACTTATAATTGATCCTCGCCTATCATAAGGTCAATTATCATCATCCTATCATTGCATCTCACCTATCATGAGATAAATGGACATCTAATCTATCAAAATCATCAATCATCATCAACACAAAGGCTGAACATGATCATCAAACATCAAACACAAGGAGGAAACATAAGGCATCAATTAATCAATTAATCAATCTAGCAGGCTCAATCAAATTTTGAGAGATAAATCATCCCTGACATCAAAATATCACTGAATCAACATTGGATCATCATCATAATCATCAAAAAACCATCACCTCATTCCAACATTTCATTTTGACATCCCCAAATTCACTGATTTATCTCTCGAGGGGGCATATATCCGTCAATACCTAAAATTCAAAAGTCTGGGGCATCAAAAATATTGCATCGTCTGGAGCATCAAAATATTTTCTGAGCATCGACATCAAAATTTTCTTTGAAGCAACGTGTAAACACATTACTTCAAAGAGGGGAAAAATGTATACACCTAAAAATGGTCATCACATTCAGTTAATTAAATACAACCTATTTGATTAATGCTTCAACTACATATAAATAAGGTATTACTTTATTTATATTGTTCACTCTTCTTTTAATTATCCAAAATCACATTCTTCTAAATAATTAAATAAACAAAATACCCTAAACGTGTTTATTTAATTAACCTTCCTTAATCCTGATTAAGAATTAGAGCACATTTCTACAACTTTTTGTGTGCCACCATAAAGGTCACATGAAAATAAATAAGCCCACTATTAATTAGAATTATCCTCACACACTTCCACCAATGAGAAAAAGCATGGCTTTATTCCCCACACTTCCAAAAATTTGGAGCACATGGGTCTTATTTCACACACTTGGGTCTCCCATCCTTTGGCATGTTTCCAATTGGTCAAAGGATTCTCTCCACACACATGGCATGTTGTCTTTGGTCAAGGGGACAACATCTTGATTCCTTTCATCTCCACCATCTATTATTTCTCCTTTGAATCTAGACCGTTGATAGGTGCCACCTCACAAAATGCTTGAGAAACCCTATAAATACACTCTCTTTCCTTAGCATTTATCATCCACAATTTGAGTAAAGTTACTATGTAGGTTTATCTTAGGAGCTTGGAGCTTTCATGGAGTCTTATACTTATTTTTCATATCATGTGTTACTTTGCATTCTCATCTTAGATTAATTAATTGATTCATAGTTACATTTTATCATCCCCATTGCATCATAGTTACATTTTAGGTTAGTTTGTTTTATGTTTGCATTTGATTGTATGCATAATCATGGATAGTTTATTATAGTTTCATATCATCTCACTCATCTCCACTTGTTCATTCATCATCAACATCATCCTTCATTTATCATCATATTCATCATCATTTCCATTGTCTTGTTTCATCTAGAAGCATCCACTAATCATTCCAGCACACATTTGTGCATAGAAATCATCTTATCTAGCATATTAAGCATCAAATCTCATTTTCTAGGTAGTCATTTTAACAACCTTTGTGCCTATAGAAATCTGAGGGCCAAACGGTTTAATAAATCCCTAGAAATAGAGGACAATGATACGTATTTGAAAGATTTGATTGTATTACGAATAGAGTAGTTTTACTTGCTTCAAAATTTGAATGTAAACCGTCTCATTAAGGTTTGTGTTGACATTTGAATCTCTCCACATTCGAACACTTGGGTCTCCCATCCTTTTGGCATGTTTCCAATTGGTCAAAGGATTCTCTCCACACACATGGCATGTTGTCTTTGGTCAAGGGGACAACATCCTAATTCCTTTTATCTCCATCGTCTATTATTTCTCCTTCGAATCTAGACCATTGATAGGTGCCACCTCACAAAATGCTTGAGAAACCCTATAAATACACCCTCTTTCCTTAGCATTTATCATCCACAATTTGAGTAAAGTTACTATGTAGGTTTATCTTAGAAGCTTGGAGCTTCCATGGAGTCTTATACTTAGTTTTCATATCATGTGTTACTTTGCATTCTCATCTTAGATTAATTAATTGCTTCATAGTTACATTTTAGGTTAGTTTGTTTTATGTTTTCTTTTTATTGTATGCAGAATCATGGATAGTTTATTATAGTTTCATATCATCTCACTCATCTCCACTTGTTCATTCATCATCAACATCATCCTTCGTTTATCATCATATTTATCATCGTTTCCATCATCTTGTTTCATTTAGAAGCATACCACTAATCATTCCAACACACATTTGCACATAGAAATCATCTTAGCTTGCATAAGCATCAAATCTTTTTTTCTAGGTAGTCATTTTAACAACCTTTGAGCCCATAGAAATTTGAGGTCCAAATGGTTTAATAAATCTCTAGAAATAGAGGACAATGATACATATTTGAAAGATTTGATTGTATTACGAATAGAGTAGTTTTTCTTGCTTCAAACTTTGAATGTAAACCATCTCATTAAGGTTTGTGTTGACATTTGAATCTCTCCACATTTGACACATGCACACATAGTACCTCTGAAGGTGCATGCTATTGATGAGATCAGATAACGATTTTCCCTCCAGAGTAGCCAATTGATAGGCACCAGATTTGTATATTGTGGTGTTGAATGTGGTACTATTCACACAATTCCTTGACATCTTGGTTTTTGAATGGATGCCATTATCGGTTATGATGGATAAAGGAACACCATACTGACATATGATATAGTTCAAAATGAACTTGGAGATTTGTTTTCTAGTGATATAGGTCATTAGTATGGCTTTGATCCATTTGATGAATTACTTTGTAGCAGTTATAATGAACTTGTGTCCATTAGCAAATGTGGGATGTATCTTTCCAATGAGGTCGAGTCCTCATTGAGAGAAAGGCCAAGGTGAGGTAATTGGGTGAAGTCTTTATGCCAGTGCATGTACTAGGTCATTGTGTATGTGACATTGATGACACTTCTTTACGATGTGGTAGGAATCACACTCCATTGTCAACCAATAGTATCCCATCCATAGAAGCTTCTTGGCTAGGTAAGGATTGCTAGAGTGAGCCCCACATATACTAGATTATGTACTTCTAGTAAAGCCATCTTTGATTCCTTTGTGTCAAGACATCTAAGGAGAGTGGTATCTAGGCTACGATAGTAAAGGGTGTTGGAGATGATAACGTACTTGGCCGCTCATCGGATAAAGGTTTTTCTTTAATTGTTGGACAAGTTGGGAGGTAAGATTTGGGTTTTAAGGTAGTCATATATATCTTTGTACTAGGGTGAATTGGGACCAAAAGTATTATAGATGAGCTTAGATTTGGGAATGTCAAACACAGGAATCAACAATTGTTCCACCAAGAACTCGCACTGATGTACATTATTAGGAATGTTCAAGAGAGACCCAATGGATTGCATCTACAAACCTTATTTTTCACTCTTGGGATCTGTTTGAACAAGATGGTGTCAAAATATTCTTTTAAGTTGTCTACCATTTTCATATATCCAATACTAGTTTTTTGTCCTTAGTCTCATATTCATCATTGACTTGTCAGACTACTAACTGGGAGTCACCATATATTTGTAGGTCTTTTATTTTCCATATGATTTCCTCCCCCAGACTTGTGAGTAAGGATTCATATTCTGCTATATTGTTTGTATAGGGAAATGCGATCCTATATGATTTAGGGATGGTGTCCCCCTGTGGTGTTATGAATACAATGCCAACTCCTAAACCATGATTTGTGTATGACCCATCAAAGTACATTTTCCACTTTGTAGACGTATCTAGCTTGAAGATCGCCTCATTTGGGAATTCAAATACAAGAGTTGTAAATGCATTTGTAGGGGCATCTGCTAATAGGTCAACAATGACTTTCCCTTTAATTTCTTTCCACTCCATATATTCAATGTCGAACTTGCTAAGAAGCATTACCCATTTTTCCAGTCTGCCTGTTAATGAAGCCTTGATGAGTAAATACTTTAGTGGATCGATCTTTGCTATCAACTTTGTCTGTAAGTTTAACATGTAGTGTTGTAGTTTTTGTGTAGAAAAAATCATGGAAAGACATGCCTACTCTACGGGAGTATAATTTAGATCATACCCCACAAGGGTACGATTGATATAGTATATTGCACATTCCTTCCCCTCTTCATTATTTTGAGCTAGGAGATCTAGTGCTGATGATGTTGCTGATACATGTAAGATGAGTGATTTACCATTGATAGGTGGTCTCAATATCAGTGGTGTTAGAAGATAGTCCTTAATCTATCGAAAAGAATGTTGACAAGGATCTATCCATTTGAAAGGGACATCCTTGCACAAGAGATACTAGAAAGGGTGGCACTTGTCTGCTAATTGTGCTATAAACCTTTAGATAGACTATAGCCTGCCCTGTAGACTTCTTAACTGTGTTAAAGTGGAAGGAGGTGGCATGCCAATGATGGATTTCACCTCCTCATGCTTAAGAACCCTAGATCAGTGGACAACAATCATGAGATTTTTTTTATAATTGTTCTCCTCTGCACTTTAGGCTCTATAAAATCAAGGTGGGTTTCCATTTACACAACATCATTCTTGAATTACAGTGATGCTATGAATGATGTCAAAACATATTACACTTTTTTATACTAATAAGTTAGAGGATAAGCCTGATTAGCTAAATCATCTTCAAAATCCTCTATAGCTCTATATTCTAATGGCGTGAAATGAGCTTGAACAAAAACAAATAAAAATAAAAGATAATTTATAATTTTAAAGTTGATTATGCCTAGGTTTGAACTTTGTGAATTATTCTGACTAGTGCCTTATCCATTGCAGAGTCAATAATTTATCTGATAAAAAACTGAAAAAAATAACTCAATGGTTTTTATAATCTCATTTCCTTACAAAAAGAAACCAAAAAAGGGACAATATTGCTAATCTTCTTTAAGATCCCTACTACAACCACAATATTTTCAATGATTTAATTGAAAGCAATTTTAATCCATTTCTTAAATAGAAGCCAACAATCAAACATTCACTGTAGAAAATGTGTAATAAGAAACCTAAATAATCTTTGATTATTAAGATTCAAAAGATATTGTATTTAGTGTGGTGATATCAACAATATGACATGTATTCATATAAACAACAAAATTGAGTTGTTTGTTGCTATTTCTGAGAAAAAAATATATCATTCTTTTTTGAAACTTTAGAAGACCTAATTGCACAAGAATAATTATATACAAAATATGTTTTTAAACCTAAGGACTTCAATCCTAAAATAAGGCTCAAATTTCCATTTTATAGATATAAGGGAGCAACAAGAAAAAATCCTTATTTCACCGCTTATCACAAAAGATAAAATTTAAGCGGTGACACCTTTATAAAAGGACAAAAATAATTAAACATTTGGAAGTAACTGTTACAAAAGTAGTTGGAGATCTTTTGGAGTAGATATTCTTTTGGATGGATTTGATTTACCCAAATTTATTCTTGAAGTTGATAGGACACCTCTGACATTCCTTTTTTGACCTGTGAATTTTGCATTATATTGGTTGGTGATGACCAATTGAAAAGAAACTCAAATTTTTGACTATTTTCCTCTTCATCTTCGTCTTATTTTGATGACATGTCACCTCTAAATAGAATAATTTTCTTAACCCTAACCATATGAGTCATGCAGTCATCATTTTTCAACATTTGAACCATTTTAGAGAAGCTTACCATGTTGTATTCAAGCTTAGAGAACATATCTATAGTAAGATTTAATTTCTCTCTATCCATCTCACCATCTTTTATTATTTTTCCATATATGGGAGAGAGAATATTAAAAGAATCTACTGTCAATTCCTTGCAAGGCATTATCTCCCCCTCATTATCTTGTATGGGAGGCATATGAAACTCTTCAAAACTTGAAAAAATATCTAGCTTCCTCCTTATAAGAGCCATATACTTATTATTATGGTGAATTATATCATCTAACAATTCTAACCTAGAAAGAATATCAGACACCAAACCTTAATCAAAATTGGAGCCTTTTGTAATAATTCTAAATAATGCAACTATGGGGGCCCAACTAACTTGATTTTTTTTAACCCGATTCTTGCTTGAGCATGGTTGGTGAATGCATCCTTCAAAATTTTTGAATTGATATTTTTGACAACTTGTAGCCCAAAATATTGTTAATTAGGTTTGACACTTTGTCAACTACTGCTTCCTTGGCCACTCTTTTGATACAGACCCCAAGGCACAATCACAAAACACTTGACAACCTGCCTATAAGATGCATCTAACAAGATTATCTTGACCTCTTTAGACAATCCAAAACACCCTTGAGGCTTGACAAGAAACATAGAACAAAATTCCCTCTTGAAACCCCTTAAGCCCTTGTAGCAGTACAAAACTAGTTTTTGGCTTCTAACCCCAAATTCTTCCAAAAAACTTGGTGATCAAAAGATGAATTTAGATACCCATTTCAGGGTTACATGATATATTTGAAACTCAATATTGACTCCTTTGGACCAACACCAACTTCCTATGCACCCACCCTTGGAAAGGCTTCTCAATTAGCCCTAAATTTCAAAGCAACATGTCTTCAAACTCCACATAGACTTCTAAAACCTTGGGGAAGAAGACAAATTTCCAAGAAAACATAGATTCTCCAATTGGAATCCCCTTGTATGGACAAAATCATACTGAACTAGAAAACCCTTATTTTATGCACAAATTAAGAGGGTTTATTGAATTTGATGCCTCCACAACTTCTCAGACTCTAAGACCAACTCAGACACTTGTATTTAGGCCCCAATATGCTTAAAAAATAAAGAAATTCCTGGTATCTCAGAGATTCTTCCAAACCCTAGGGTAAAACACCATTTTCATGCATTTTCAATCATACAACTCACTGTAACAACGGGTTCTTTTACTCCTATTTCCATCCCAACCTTCAAATCATGCACCCTAATCCTAATTCAAACATCATAGGGTCCCTTACATGAGTCACAGTCACCACAGAAAATGTAAGGGCCCTCTAATTCATGATTCCTTCACAAAACCCTTGAACAGGGTGCTCTCGGCTAGTCAAGGAAAAATGGAGTTTCCTTCAACAAAATACAATTAAACCTCCTTCAAAAATAATGTAAAGGGATTTTATTTCAATCTACTACAAATTTCAAATGCTTACATTGAAAGATCTGACTATACCGGTTTGTATAGGTCTGCCAAGATGAGAAAACTCAGAAAAAATAAATGAAAACATAGATATCTTCTTATTGCTCTTCAAATCTTCAAAAGATCAACATTACAAATGAACTCATTTTTCTTCTTAAAGGTCTCTACCCCACAAAAAACCGACCAATTTCCTCTTAACAAAATTTCAAACCATAATGACCGTTGGAAACCTAAATTACTTCATTACATGCTTTTAATGACAACTCTTATTATAATTGCAACGTTTGCAATTTTGACTCACTTAGGCACCCAATATTATTAAAAATGGTCCAAAAAGACCTTATTCACCTAGGAACCATAACTTACTGAAAGAAACCACCTATTATCTATCTTAACATCTCCTTGACAACTTTGCCATCCCTTGGCATTTGATTGACAATCATTACAAAATGGATTCAACAACTTTCCAAAGTTATCCAAGAACCACAAAATGGTCACTTAAGACCTTATTTATACCTATACACCCAACTTAAGAACCTTATCAAAACTACCTACCAAAATGCTTCCAAACTCAGAGAAGAAGAGTGGGTGCTCCTGCACCATCTTTCCTCTTTACTCTGCTTTAGCTTCTCTATCAAGTTTTAATGTCAAGGGTTAAATTCTCCTTAGATCTTATGATCCCTTGTCTTCAATGGATGGCTGTTAAGGAGGCAACAATCCTGTAACCACATTCAATTGCTCTTGCAATTTCAAATTTGTGGAATTGGCCCTATCCAAGTCTCCTTGCAACTTCTTCACTACTACTTCAGTAAAAAAGGTGCTATTTAGTATGAGGGATGTTGCTTGGGTGGCACTTGTATCCCCTAGTATTCTTCCTATCAAGTTTCCAATGAGCTCCCTTAGATCATTAATTACCTAGGGCTTATTGGTCTTTGGAAAAATAGACCATATAGATAGAGTCTCATGCCTAGGATTAAATCTTGATCCAAAATACAAAGCATCAACTCACTCTTTAGATTTCAAAATAGGATTCGTTCCTCCTTGCCTCATGATAGTGTTAAATACAATGAAAAATGACATATCCCATCCTATAAAAAATAGGCATTCAAGATTTCTTACCAACTCTCTACCTCTTTGAGGAGTCTTAGACTCCATTTTTGCATTGACCTTGGTCCAAAACTTTATAATTATTTCCTTTTTATTGTCCTCTGTGAGGATTTTGTCTAGCATTTTTTGCTACAACTCTTCTCCTTTATTCTCAAGGAAAAAGTCCTTAAACTCTTTTGTAGTGATGAACTAATCATCTTACATGAACCCTGAGCAGAATCGAGCCCTTATGTCATTTGCTACTTTCCCTCTAGTTTCAAAATTAATGAGTAACCTATCATTTGAGGGTATTTCGATTATCACCCTAGCAGGGGGATTTTACGAGTATGTGTAGTTGGTGTTGTCATTGACGTCAATAGGATTGTGTTTGTGTTGTCATTGAAGTCAACTAGTGATGGTTGAGAAGTTGTGATGATGCTTTGATTAGTTTCATTATGTTGTCATTAGTAAGTGCTACTTGTGTCAACCTCTAGTGTTGCTTTGATAAGATTTTGTTTGTGGGTGTTGTTTGCTTGAGTTGCTATGTTGCAGTTGGTTTGGTAATGATGAGGAAGTGGTGAAGTTGATGAGAATATGTTTTTGGTGCTTGGTTTCCAAGTGTTTTTCAGAAAATTTGAATAAAAGAAGAAATAGTGTGTTACAGAGGTGTTTTGGTGTACAGTGTGGTGTTCTAGTTTTGCTCCAAATTTCTTCTATAGTGAAGATCTGCTTGTGTAGTTCAAATATGTTGATTAGAGGTGTTCATAGATGTTATATCTAAAATTTCTTGGTTTGGATCGTTGTGCAAAACAAGTGTTCACCAGTCTATGAACTATGTTGTAGTGCCATATGGGAGAAATGGTTTTGCTTCGTATTTCTCTATAGTTTGGTTTCTGGTCTTGTGGATCTGGAAGTGCGCTTATAAAGTTCATATATTTCTTCACTTAAATTAGTTCATGGTTTGGTGCTCCAGAAGATAATTTCTTGAGTTACAGTGTATCAACGATAACTTTAAGAAACCCCCCTCAAAAAAGGTATAAAATCCTAGTGAATCTTTCATTTTATTAGGAAAAAATATTATTTTTTATTGGCGAATCTTTCCCTTTTTCGAAAAAAATATTAATTTTATCAACGATTTTTTTACATCACTAAATTTTTGAAGAAAATTTTGGCGAATCTTGAAAAAAATAAGAAAATGCATTAATTATGATGGCGAATACATCCAATCTAAAAATAATTCTCATGGAAAAGTAGGGGCCTGAGAGTGGAAATTGTTGATGGGTTTAATGGGTAGACAATAATATTTACTTTCCACCATTATTTAAAATATAATATAATCACTCTCATTGTATTCTGCAAGGTAAAATCTACTCTGTGTGTGAATTATGGGAGAGTTAGCAAATCAACACAAACACTAATGAGATGTATTATATTAGAGATTTAATCAATAAAATTGAATCAAATTTAAACAAGATTAAATTCCTAAAAACATTCCATTGTTCTCTATTCTCAAGGATTTATTAAACCATATTGGCTCTTAGATTTTGTATATGCACTATGGTTGTTAAAATGACAACTTGAGAAATGATATGCTATTCTAAATGCAAGAAATCTAAGTTCCTAAGTGAAATTATGTGATGAAAGCCATGATGCTATGATAATGGAGATATTGATAAATGGAGGATGTTGCTAAACTATGTGATAAAAAGTTAAAATGATTCTACATATCCTCAAATGACCATTGATATGATGAACTAAAATGCAACTATAAAGCAAAACATTATTCTACAATGCTAACTATAAACTCCAAATGCTCCAATGCTCCAAAGCTATTCCTGCATAATAAGTTTACTCAAATGTGGGATGCCAAATACTATAGCAAAGGGTTGTATTTATAGGATTTTCCAAGCATCTTGTGATGTGGCAGTGATCGACGGTCCAAATTCAAACATGAGGAGTGAACAGTGGAGATGGAGAGAATCAAGAAGGATGTTCCCTTGACCAAAGACAACACGCCAAATGGATGAAGGAATCAAGTGTGTGAGAAAAAGACCATGTGTTCAAAGTTTGTTGAAGATAATTCTAATTAAAAATTAGAATTATTTAATTTCATGTGACCTTGGTGAGGTGGCATGAAAAGTTGTAGACATGTGCTTGAATTCCAAATTTGGGATTAGTGAAAATTAATTAAATAAAAAAAACTATAGAAATTTGTTTATTTAATTAAATTAGAGGAATGCGATTTTAGATTTGGAGAATTAGAAGATATGAACTATATAAATAAATTGAGAATTTATTTATAAGTAGATGAAATATTAATTAAATAACTAGTATTTAATTAATTAAATGTCTTGACCAATTTTAGGTGTATACATTTTGCCCCTCTTTGAAGTAATGTGTTTACATTACTTCAAAGAAAAATTTGATACTGATGTCGAGAATTTTTTTTTTTGATGTCCCAGACGTTGTTTTTTAGGTGATGACGGATATATGCCCCCTCGGGAGATAAATCGGTGAAATTTGCAATTTTTAGAATCTTTTTGAAATTTTTGAAATTTTTGATGATTTTTCGATGATTTGATGATGATCTCAAAATTTTGTGATTCAGAATCGATTTATCTCCTGAAGAATGATGTTAAAGTCACCTGGTGATGATTTGATAAATTAAAGCCCCCTTTAAAAATAAAAATAAAACAACCCCATAAAAATGCCACTTAATTAACCTTAAAAGGTTAAAAAGTGTGCTTAGAAGTTCATTTGAGCATTTGTGATTTTGAAAACTTGAGAGTGATTAGCAATTTATCAATTTGGAGTAGAATGGTGATTCCTTACCAGACACACTGGTTCGAGTGGGTCAGACGTCACAACCTCCTAATGGCATATGGTCCTCTAGTATGTACCCCTAAAAATTGCCTCGTAGTTTGTGCATTTCATTTTCCCTTCGTTTTCTCATTTAAATTTAGCTTGTGTTATTTTAGCGCATAGGGTTTCCACAATAGCACATGCATTGTCTGTTATAGTGTATAGAAGAAAGTAGTGCTTAGGGTTAGCGATTTAGAACATAGGTTCCTGTAGCACATAGGTGACTCAACGTAGCGCATTCATGAACTGTTTTAGCGCATAGGTGCATTTAGTGCTTAGAGGAATTAGTTTAGCGCATCGATGAAATGTAGCACATAGGGTGAATCAGGGCATTGGGACTCTGTTCCAGTGCATCAATAAAATGAAATGGCGCATTGGATACTTCAGTGCAGTGAAACTCTGTTTTAGCACATTGATGAATTTCTCTGGTGCATAGAGTTTTCTAGCACATAGAAAGACTGTTCTAGCGCATTGGTGAGATTTTAGACTAGATTGATGATTTTGTTGAGTAGACCCCTTGATTTTGATGATGTTTGATTTTGTCAAACTTTGATTTGATGATGATTGATGATGTTGATAGGTTAAATGTCCATTGATCTCATGATAGGTGAGATTCAATGATTGATACTGATAATTGACCTCATGATAGGCAGGAACAATTGATAGTTTGATTGATTGAATGACCTCAAGATAGGCGAAGTGCATTGATTGATGAACCTCATGATAGGTGAGGTTGAATGATTGATGAACCTCATGATAGGTGAGGTTAAATTGATTGATGAAGCTCATGATAGGTGAGGTTGAATTGATTGATGAACCTCATGATAGGCGAGGTTGAATTGATCGATAAACCTCATGATAGGCGAGGTTAAATTGATTGATTGATTGATTGAATGATTTGTGATTTTGTGATGATAGGATCCTTTGACGAGTCTACAAATTAGAGAGCATTTTCCCAGGACATGGGATTTGATTCCACACCTGACGTCACCTGATGTGGCTGTGATCACACGATGTGGTTTGTCCTTGTTGATTGATATGCCCCAGATTAGGATCAACATGGGTTTGTTGATAGCGTTAGCAGAGAGCTGGCACAGTGAGCATAACACCTTCCATTTTCCCACTGGTGAGATCACAGTTACCCCCGAGGACGTATATCAGATTCTGTGGATACTCATGGTTGGAGAGCTTGTACTATATGATTCATAGGAGCAGGGTGGGATTGATGCACTACATAGAGTTTTTGAGGATGAGCATATATGCAGCTATGAGATTCCTTGGAGGGATATGGTTGATGCTTATGCCACTTTTCCTTTTATTCTCGCCAGATTTATTGGAGGGTTCCTTTGTTTTGATCACAGGTCAAAGGGACTGTCAGTCAGATGGGGCAGGATTCTTGAGAGCATGATTTCCCAGGGCACGAGATACGCTTGGGGATACTGCATGCTCACACATTTGTATCATGAATTACACCAGGTGGTCTACCTTCGAGGGGCCAGTTTATTAGCCAAGGTCACATTGCATCAGGTTTGGGCCTGGGAGCATGTAGCAGTCAGTCAACCACTTGGAGACAGAAAACGACCTGCCATGAGGCCTTATGTACACATTTATGCCAGTTGGATTGCTCAGCCTAGGCTAGGAAAACTAGAGTACTGGAGGAGGACACTGGATGATTTAGAGTCAGTGGTATGGTGACCTTATCTTGATTGCAAGCAGTGGCTAAAGGATGAAACTGAGATGCCATTTTTGTGTCAGTCGATGTACTTGATTGGCCATGCACGATTCATTATTGAGAGATTCATGCTGTTGAGAGTACTGAGGTAGTATGGCAGAGTGCAGGGTATTCCCCAGGGCATGGCACATTATGCACGGAAACAACAGGATGCTACAAAGTGGGGATCAATTTTGTCTTATGATGTAGCCATGCAACACTTCCAGGGATTACAGATCATCATTTGGGAGGTGCATCCAGAGATCACCAATGTGCCAATATCAAAGAAGTATGCACAGTACATGTTCTTGCATCCTTTCCCATAGATTACCATTTTAGACGAGCCATCACCATTGTTAGAGGAGGAGGGAGTAGGAGGTCATGGGCGGAGGTGGTGGAGAGGGGAGGAGGATGATTCAAAGGAGGAGTCAGATAGCAATGATGATGGGGATGGTGATGGAGATGGAGGAGGCAGAGATGATGATGGGGGTGATCGGGGAGGAGATGGGGGTGGAGGAGGGATAGGTCCCAATGTTGGAGAGATGAGAGTGCCTCGCAAAAGGCCATCATTAGTTTCCCCATCGTAGCAGCGCGTGGATATTAGACTACCATCACAGTAGCAACATACACAGAGGCAATGGCATGATGCTATAGAGTGGGGACTGGTTTTGTTTTATGATGCAACCATGCAACACTTCCAGGGATTACAGGCCATCATTTGGGAGGTGCATCTAGATATCACCGATGCACCAATATCAAAGGAGTATGCACAATACATGTTATTGCATCCTTTCCCACAGATTACCATTTTAGATGAGCCAACACCATTGTTAGAGGAGGAGGGAGTAGGAGGTCATGGGCAAAGGTGATGAAGAGGGGAGGTGGAGGAGGAGGATTCAAAGGAGTCAAATAAAAGTGATGACAGGGATGGTGATGGAGATGGAGGAGGAAAAGATGATGATGGGGGTGATGGGGGAGGAGATGAGGGTGGAGGAGGGCCAAGTCCCGATGTTGGAGAGATGAGAGTGCCTTGCAAGAGGCGATCATTAGTTTCCCCATCTTAGCAGTGCATGGAGATTAGACTACCATCACATCAACAACAGACATAGATAGCCGCTGTACAGTTGCAAGTTCAGATGCTGCAGGGTCAGCTAGAGCAGGTACATGCTTTGCTTACACAGGCACAGGGATAGATGCAGACACTGATGATCAAGAGGGATGCTATGAGATAGCACGTACAATAGGTACATGCCCAACTCGCACATGTACAGGCCCATGGTCAAGGATAGGTACAAATGTAGGGGTAGATTGCCACATTGACTGCCGAGAGAGATAGCTTGAGGCAGTGGGTGGAGTAGGCTGAGGGTGTCTCCGAGAGATTACAATAGGTTGTAGTGGCTTCTAGCTCCTCAGACTATTTTAGGGAGGTACATTGTACTGCAAAGGAGGAAGAGTTTTATAGGGTTCAATATCATGATGCAGTTCCTCTCGAGCAGCAGGAGAGCTTTGCATAGTCTCGGTCAGGGAGGTCCCGGTCTCGGACCACGAGCATGGGTGTTACACAACCACTTCCTAGAGATAGGAGAGATCCTGGTGCAAGTCCATCTAGTGGAGGAGGTGTTGTTCCATTTGGTGGGGGAGGCCCTGGTCATGTGATGCCAACACCGTCTGCGGGAGCACGACATAGCTCCAATTTCTGATGTACTTTGTGAATGTACCTCTTGATTTTTGATTTTATGATGTACTTTGGGAATGTACCTCTTGATTTGAGACATTATGATACATTTCCATGTTTGATATTAATGTTTCTCTTTATATCCTTGGATATCCTTGTACACTTTGACATTATTATTTTGAGGTTATATGATATGCGACGATGATTATGATCTATGTGTCTATGTTTATATGATGATGATCATGATGATTATGATGGATGCATTTGATTTATATTTTATATATGCTATGTGATGTTCTATATGATGATGATATGATATGATGCAATTGATGTGTTATGATTCTATTATGCTTTATGAAATATGCCTATGTGATGGATTTTATTATGAAATGTGATGTATTTATTTTTGTTTTTGTACTTTTCTAATGCAAATGAATGATGCATTTGTGTGATTGATGTTCAATACTGGGTTGCACTGTGATTGTTGTGTTGGGTTGTGTTGTACTAATGTTGTTTGTCTATTGGTTTAAGCTCAAAGTTTATTACCCCTAGTGAGTTCAGGATTTTGCCCCCAGTCTAGGGTGAGACACGACCGCGATGAAAGGATATGTACATGAAGATTTTTGATGATAGGCAAATTGATGGCGAAAGCGAATGGTCAGCCTACTCAAATAGATAGAAAAGCTAACCTATCACAAATAGTGCTTGTTGCCAAGTTTTCACTACTTATTTTTATTGCACTTTTTTAGATCTTATGATTTTTTTGATTTTTTTTTTGTATTTTTGTATTTTTTGTTGTTATCAAGACGCTTGTTTGCCAGGTTTTCGTCAAGGCAACTATTTTTTCAGGACATTTTCTAATGTTTTTGTATTTTTCCAGGGCTTTTTCTAATGCACTAGATAATTCAGGTGTATAATTTCTTGAGATGCAAGCTGTTGAGGGGTTCATAAAAAAAATCCACTTCTGGTGTGGACAACTGATATGATCTTGATCCAAAGACTAATACAATGACAAAGGGACCTAGCTAGTTGGGTTCAACTTTCCCCTTCTTTTCTCTATCTTGTTGGTTATGTGGGTTTTCTTTTAGGACTAAGTCACCACCTGAAATGTTCTAGGCTTTACTCTGTGATTTTAACTTATGTATATCCTCTGTTGATAGGCTTTTAGGTGATCAAATGCTTGCTGATGATGCTCATCCAATAGTTCCAATTCCTGTAACCTAGACACTCTGTAATCCTCATCTGAAATGATCCTCTTTAGTGACACAAGGAGTGATGGTAGTTCAACCTCAATAGGTAGAATGGATTATGATCCATAGAATGGAGCACATGGTGTGGCTCCTGTCGGGGTGCATATACTGGTTCTATAAGCCCATAAAGCAGGGTTCAATTGAACATTCCAATCACATCCATCTTCATTGATGGTTTTCTTCAATATTTTTAGGATAGTTTTGTTTGAGGCCTCTGCTTGGCCGTTTCCTTGGGGATAGTAGGGTGTAGAAAACCGATGTTGTATATGAAACTTCTCACAAAGTTCTTGAACATCCTGATTCTTGAAGGGTCTGCCATTGTTCATGATAATGGATTGAGGAATGCCATACCGACAGATGATATAATTCAGGATGAATGATGAGATTTGCTTTCCTGTGATGGTGGTTAGGGAAACAACTTCAATCCACTTTGTGAAGTAATTTGTGGTTGTGATGATAAACTTGTGTCCGTTGAATGAAGATGAATGAATCTTTCCTACAAGGTCCAATACCCACTAACAAAAAGGCCAAGTTGATGTGAAAGGTTGCAACTCTTGTGCTGATGCATGTATCAAGTTTCCATGGATTTGACATTTTGTGCACCTTTTGATGTATTGGAATGAATCCTCCATATTTGGCCAATAATACCCCAAACATAGGAGTTTCTTAGCTAAAGTTAGGCCACTTGAATGTGTGCCATAGATACCATCATGGACCTCATGTAAAGTGGTTTTAGCTTCATTGTGTTCTAGACACTGAAGGAGAGTACCATCAAGACCTCATCAATAAAGCATATCAGCTATTAGGGTGTGTTGACTTTCTTGTCAGATGAAATTTCATTTTTGGTTCTGGGATAAATCGGGTGGGAGGGTAATGCCTTTTAGATAAGTGTAGATTTTCCCATAGGTAGAAGCGTCAACATTGGCTAGATGGTAGATGACTTGGGATTCATGGTTTTCATAGGATGGGTTGAACAATTGTTCCACCATGAACTCATACAGACTTGTTTCTCAGGAATTTGTAAGAGAGAAGCAATGGTAGCCATGGAATCAACAACTTTGTTGTCGCCTCTAGGAATCTGCTCAAATTTTATCTCCACAAAGTACTTTTTGAAGTCATCAACCATTATTTTATGACATTAATTTGTCATCTTTTTTTTGGTAATCATCATTCACCTGATTAATGACTAGTTGTGAATCGCCATAGACATGTAACTCTGTGATCTTCCACTCGACTGCTACTTTGATTGCAATGATCAATGCTTCATATTTGGCTGTGTTGTTGGTGCAAGGAAACATCAGTCTGTAGGACTTGGGAATGGTATGTCCTTGTGGTGAGATAAACAAGATTCCTGTGCCTGATCCATGTTGTGTATAAGAGCCATCAAATTACAACATCCATTGTTGTGTAGATATTGTAAGGACATCAACATCTGGAAATTCAATGTTCATTGGATGACTGTCTTGCAATGGTGCTTCATCTAGTTGATTTGCTATGGCTTGACCCTTGATCACTTTTTGGTCCATGTAATGGATGTCAAACTCACTCAATATCATGACCCATTTAGCTAGTCTTCCTGTTAGGGCAGCTTTGCTGAGTAGATATTTTAAGGGATCAATTTTAATTTAGAGATGAGTTTGATGGTGTGAGTTACCATGTAATGTATTAGTTGTTGGGTAGCAAATACTACTGCCAAACATGATTTCTCAATGGTGTAATTGATCTCATAACCATTCAAGGTCCTATTGATATAATAGATTTCCCTTTCCTTTCCTCCAGAATCTTCCTATGCCAATAAAGCTCCCAAAGATATCTCAATTGTTGCAATGTAAAGTATTAATGGCTTTCCTTCAGTTGGTGGTACTACTATTGGTGGTGACATCAGTTGCTTCTTGAGTTGATTGAAGGCTACTTCACACTTTTCATCCCACTTGAAAGGAAAAATCTTGTGTAATAAGTGGTTGAAGGGGTGAGTTTTGTCAGCCAGTTATGTGATGAACCTCCTGATGGATTGAAACCTTCCCTATAATGATCTGAGCTAGCTGAGGTTTTTGGGAGGAGGAATCTCCATGATGGCTTTGACCTTTGCAGGATCCAACTCAATGCCTTTAGCCTACACAATGTACCCAAAATTTTTAGCTGATGTTACACCGAATACACATTTCTTGGGGTTCAACCTCACATTGAATTTCTCTAGTCTAGTGAAGATCTTGTCTAAAATTTCTAGATGTCCTTCTTTAGTGAATAGTTTCACCAATAAGTCATCTACATAGTATTCCATAAAAGTATACATCATGTCATGGAAGATGGTGGTCATTTCTCTTTGATATGTGGCTCCAACATTTTTCAACCCAAAAGGCATTACATTCCAATAGAAAGTGCCCCAAGGACATGTGAAGGTTATTTTGTCTTGATCTTCAGGTGTAATTTTTATCTGATTATACCCTGAAAATCCATCCATAAGTGAGAGCATTTCATGTCCAACTATCAATTCTATGATGCTGTCAATGTTAGGTAGAAGAAAATCATCTTTTGGACAAGCGTTGTTAAGGTCTCTGAAGTCTATGCATATCTTGATGCTTTTGTCTAGTTTTGAGACTGGCACAATATTGTGTTAGATTTCCAGAATCTGTTGCTAGACAAAAATACTTCCACACAAGAGAGATTGATGGTGAGAATGCTTGCTTCACAATGCAGGATTGATTAACGATTGAATTGATACAAATGTACAAGATGAGGCTTGCTTATAAAAGGCAAGCATGCAACAACTAAATCTTATCTTGAGCAAAAAGATAGCTCGATAAGATAAGGATAAGATCCTATAACTTAGGAATTAAAGATTGCCTAAGTAAACTTATGAAGATGTAATTAAATAATTAATTACACCAACACCCCCCCATAAGTGCAACTTAGGGAGAAGATTATAATGCAAACTACTATGGGTCCCGGCAACTAGGCCATGTTAGGTACCCATTTACAGATGCAAATGAAATGCAATCTCTCATAAAGCAGAGAAAAGGGGAAAACCCAGTGGGAAAAAACCCCTCTCCAAAAGAGAGAAAACAAGAAAAAAGGCATGATGAATGTAAACATGATGTATGGAGGACTCAATGATACCCCCCAAGGACTACATCCATCATGAATATACAATAAATTACCCCCCCATAAGAGGGAAGTAATGAGATAAGATATCCCCCCCATGATGTATGATCTCCTGCAAGTATGGTTAATGTTTGAAGACAAAACAAAATCCAATGCCTACAAACAATGTTTCTCCCCTTAGGAAGAAGATAGACCAAGTACAACTGCAAGAATGATTCCCATTCTGGATAGGAAGAAGGAAGAGGAATCCATATGTATGAAGATTGTGTCTCTGAAATATGCTCATGTGTTGCCAAGTTCTTGGATGATGAAGATGATGCCACAATCCAATCAGGTACATGCCCAATCACAACAAACTGTGACAAACCAGGAACAGGTGGAAACTGATCTTGAACAAACTCCATAGACAAACATGAAGTGATAATAGTGGACCCATTACTATCATCAAATAAGAGAGATAAACCCTCAAATTGGTCCTCCAAATCTGAAATGTGAGACTCCACAAACAAAGAAGCAATGTTTGTCAAATAGGAATCCCAATTAGGAAGACTTTTAGATACCTGCAATGAATCAATGGTAGTACTCAATGACTCATCAATAGAAGATGAAGAATCAAGAACCTCTGAAGCATTTGCAATCTCCTCCAAAGGATCACAAGCATGGGTTATCAACTCTGAAGAATGAAGAAGCACATGTGAGTTGGAAAGAGGACCTTCAAGAGATGGAGAAGAATCATGATCTTCATGCACCTCTCTAATGTGATTCCAAAGAGCATGAGGACATTGAAAGTGAATAAGTGTCTCCAAAAAGTCATCATCTACATTTTCAAAAATAACTCTAAAGACAGCAGCCCTGAAGCCTTTCCAAATGCAATACTCATCAGCTGTGCTAGGACAAGGAACTTTATCAAACAAATAGGACAATAGATTCCTCTCACCAAGATGAGTGAGTATTAAATTACTCCATTGCCTATAGTTCCCATTCTCCAAAGTAATTAAGTCACCCATTTACAAACATATGAGCTCCGAAAGCCAAAAAAGAGATCTGTCTTCAACCTGGAAAATATGGCACAAAACTGCAAAATCCCTGCAAAATATCTGCACCACTAAAAAGATGACTCTTCCAGCTTTCCGACGATATCTCGTTTCTGAAAATTCGCCTTCGTATGCAAAAGTTATGAAGAAATGAAAAAAATGCCTATAAATAGGCACTTGGGGCAATTACAAAGTCTAAAAAGACTAAATAGGTGCAATTTTTCGACACCTAGGGGCTTAATTTCCGGTCCATCGTATGACCTAGTCCGCAATAATTGCAAAAAAACCAGCTATAGAATATTGTCGGCGTCTTGCAATATTGAAAACAATAATTCCACTACGAAAATAAGGTCGGCCTTTTAAACAAAGCTTTTAATACATATAAATTGTGTTTAAAAAAAACTTTGTACCACAAACAGACAATGACAGCACGAGTACCATTGACCGGCCAATGGATTGGACGATTTAGGGATAACGCGTCCTGTCGATGGATGTGTGTACCCGTGTACTCTTCCTGCGAATTTGACGGCCCCACCAATAGAAAAAGACCACGGATCACAGCGACCAGTGTACTATGCAATGGAAAAAGACCACAGATCTTTGTGTACCCGCGATGATGCAGGTAGTGACCAATGTACCCGCCTACCAGAGATTTGAAGGCTAAGGACGGCCGGAAATATTAGAGTGTCGGCGCTGATGACCAGACGTCGATAGAAGCCTGATGTGACCAGAGTACCCGGCAATCTGACCGAAGGAACCCCTGCGTACCGCCGATATAAGGTTGACAAGACTGCCGACAGATCTGGCCAATGATGTCGGATCTGGAGAATGCCGACCACACAATGACGCCGGATGGATGATGCTGATGCACTGTCAATTGAACTGGTACAAGCAGAATATCCCACAGAAAAAGCCGAATCACAAATATTTATAAAATTTGCCCCAGACTACAAATTTATTGCCCAATACAATAGAATTTTGCCCCAAAATTTAAATCATATCCGCAGAAAATATTTTATTGAAAATATATTTTTTTTTGCAAAAATTATGAAAAACGTACCGCAGAAGGTTTGTTCCAGCAAAAAAATTTTTGCTTCAAAAACAACTTTACCTTAATATAGGCGAATTTACAGTCAAAATTCGTCTGCGAAATCTTCTGATCTCAACCGTGAGGTTATTGAAACCCCAATCTGCACCCAACAAAAAATATTCAAGCCAAAAAATAAAACCCTCAGATCTGAGAAGGAGTTCGCAACCTCAGAAGCTCTGATACCATGTTAGATTTCCAGAATCTGTTGCTAGACAAAAATACTTCCACACAAGAGAGATTGATGGCGAGAATGCTTGCTTCACAATGCAGGATTGATTAACGATTGAATTGATACAAATGTACAAGATGAGGCTTGCTTATAAAAGGCAAGCATGCAACAACTAAATCTTATCTTGAGCAAAAAGATAGCTCGATAAGATAAGGATAAGATCCTATAACTTAGGAATTAAAGATTGCCTAAGTAAACTTATGAAGATGTAATTAAATAATTAATTACACCAACAAATATTTGATATCCACTCGACATAGTCAATAGGTCTGATGAATCCCACATCCAATAGCTCTTTAATTCGGCTTTTACCAAGAGGGCGATATGAGGGTGCATTTTTCTCAAATTTTTCTTTATTGGTTTTACCCAAGGGGGTAGTGATAAATGATGCATGATGAGTTCTGGATCTATGCTTGGCATGTCAACATAAGACCAAGCAAAGTTGATCTGCCTCTCTTCAAAGAACTTAGTGAAACTGGGTTTTTCCTCCTATGCCACTAGATGCAAGGTCTTTACTGTTTCATTTGTGCCAACATTGATAGATTGTGTAGGCTCAATCAACACTTATGATCTCTCCTAATAGTGCTCGAGGAGAGTGTCAAATCTTCCATCTTTCAGTGCCTTAGAGAGGTTTTCACCTTGAGATACGCTCTTTGTTTTTACTTTTCTGGATCTAATAGTGCCATTAAATGGTTTTCACCATTAGATATGCTTTTGGTATTCATTTTGTAGCTGGAAGATTTGGCACTCCCCTTGTCTGAAGTTCCGTTATGAGATTCAATGATGGAACATGTTCCAAGGTTATCGGAATAGAGGAAGTTAACGATGGAATCATCATTCATAAAGGTGGGTAGATCAAACAACTCAGATTGGTCCCAGTCAATCAATTTGGGGTGTATTAATGGAAAAGAATCATCAGATTGGATGAGGTCAAAAGGGGTAAGCATCATGATGGCAATGTCATCAAAATGTCAAATGGAAATATCGAGGTCTAAGATATTACTCTCTTCCAAAGTATCTATCTCGCTAGAAGAATGATCGTCTTCACTTGAGTCATCAATTTTCTATGATCCAAATTCAAGTAGTCAATAACTTGAGCTCTGTCACTTTGTATGTGTTGGCGTATACTTTTGTACAACATCAATCTCCTTATCGTGACAAGACTCTTCAAAGAGGGAATCCCATTCATATTCATTGGAGTTTGTTTTAGAACTATCTCTCAATTGAAGGATTCTCTTGACAACTTACTGTATGGTTTCTTCTACTGCTTCTTCCCTGTATCCTAGTCCCGTATTGTCCTTAGAATTCATTGTGATGGGTTGTATCAGTTTTATGATGCCTTCTTTTCTCTTATCAATATGACCTTTTCTCTCATATCCCATCTTTTCTAGGATTGTCTTGCCTTTTCCATACTACTTTGTTAGTACATTTGAAGTGGATTCTTGTGATTGTTATTCATCCTTGTACAACCAATTCACAACCTCCTTGACTTTTGATTCATCCACTAAGGTACCTGCTTTTACAAAATTTCCATCAAAGGGTGTGGTTGGTTGTGATGATTGTTGTCTTGACATTGATGGCTGTCAATATGACTTAGGAGAAGATGAAAGTTGTGATAAACACAAGGATTTATCAAATGAGTATTCCCCCATGCCTTTGTATTTCAATTGGATCTTTTCAACCTATTTTGATAAGGCATTGAGTTGAATTTCATGATTTGATAGAGTAGACTCACTGATACCCTTATCTTTTGATTGGTCCTTTTTCTCCACCCACTTTGACAAGGAATTTAGTTGTTTTTCATTGTTGGATGAACTAGGAGTTGTTACTTCCCTGTTGTGGGGTACAAAAGTGTCCTAGTTTGTTTTGAGTGTGTTGCAGTAGTGGGGGTTGTTGGAATCAACAACAATAGTGATCTCTTGTCCATTAAAAGGAAATTTCAAACACCGGTGATATGTCGATGGTACAACTTGCATTTCATGAATCCACAGACATCCAAGAGTATGTTGTATGTCAACTCTTTGTCCAAAACTTGGAATACTATATCTTTGAAAACTAGTCCTACTTGAATTGGTAAGACAATCAATCTTTGGGAGGATCTTTCTTCATCATCATATACTTTTATTGTGATTTTCCGAATCAATAGCATTTTTAGAATACCCAAGTGCACAAACAAGTTTTGGAGTGCAGATGTTTAAGCCAACTCCTCCATCTATTAGAACACGTTTAATGCAGTGTTTATGGATTAATACCTCAATGTGGAGGGCATCATTGTGCGGATGGGTGATGGATACATCATCATGTTCAAAAAAAAATAGGCAGTGCAGTGCAATCAAATGTCCCACCATAGTCTAAAATTGGAAAACTTCCAGATTGTTTGGTACCATGGTGGCGACTAGATCTTGTTCTAAGATTTCCTTGTGAGCGGGTGAAATATTGAGAAGCTCTAATATGGATATTTGAGCGAGTATCTTCTGCAACTAGTCAACAATGTTATATTGAGTTACAGGAACAACAATAGTTGCTTTGGATGTGGAAGGGGTAGCTCCTTTCAATGTTACCTTGGCTTGTCCTCTTGTGATTGCATTGATCGGTACATTGTCTTGTTTTTCTTTAATTTTAATGACATTGATTTGGTTGTCATTTGTAGCAATGCTGGTGATCAAATTTATTGGCACAAGGTCATTGATGTGATGTGAGGTGGTGTCGGTATCATGGTGATGATTTTTAGTTGCAATGATGTTTTGTTCATGTTCAATGATGTTGTCATTTATTGGGTTATGAGTTGCAATAAGATCTAGTTTGTCATGGGTTTGATCATCAACCACCTCAATATGGAGAATAGTGGTGTCATAAACATAGTTCACATTTTTTCCTTTGGTGTTTGATGACAAGGACTCTCCCTTTTCATAATTTGGTAGAGGGTTCTTGAACAATCCATGATCATTGTTTGTTTGGAGTCCTACAAATATTGTCTTGTTGTCAATCAAGTCTTGTATCAAGTGTTTCAATTGCATGCAATCATTAGTTTTATGCCCTTTGTTTTGATGAAAGTCACATAAATGTGCATCATTCCACCATGGAGGCTTAACTTGTGGCTCCAATTTCTTGCCTTTGGTAATGTTATGAATTTAGCTTCAAGAAGTTCCTTTAATGCTGATTCTGATAATTGTCCCAAAGGTGTGAACCTTCTTCAATTGGAGGATGTGCGATATGATGGTGTTCTTGATCCAACATTACCTTGATTGCTTCTTTGGTTGACATTTGGTTGTTGTTTTAGTTGTTGGGTGGATTCTTGTTTTGATTAGTTTTGGTGGCAGCTGCTGTCAAGTTGAATACAGGTTTTGTATTTTGGTTTTCAGTTGTGCTGTCGTTGTTACCCACATTCTTGTTTTGTTTCCAAAACTTTGGTTTGTCACCACTGTTGTAATTGTTAGAGGATTTTGATGTGTTGTTGTCATTGTAAATTTTTAGGACTCCTCTTTTGACCAAAGTTTCTTCAATTTTAATTCCATTTTCAATCAATTTTTTGAATGTGGGTGGACATTGCAATTCCAATCTGTAGCTCATCTCGTCATTTAGGTTATCAATAAATATTTCCATCTTTTCTTTTTCAGGTATGGGATGAGAATATCTTGTGAATAACCTTCTCCATTTTTGCAAAAACACAAGGAACGATTCACCCTTTTTCTGTTTCAAGTTGCAAAGGTCTTTCATTGTTATGTCATGTTGGATGTTATAAGAATATTGGGTGATGAACTTGTTAACCAATTCTTCAAAGGTTTTGATTGGTGGTGCAAGTTTGGAAAACCATTCAAGACATTGTCCACTTAAGCTACGTGGGAATAACCTCATCAAGTAAGTTTCCTCATGTGCAAATTCAAGACTCATGATTCTAAATTCCCTCACATGATCAAATAGATCTATTTTCCCATTGTATTTGTCATACTTTGGGAATTCACAATGTTTGGGAAAAGGGATTATGTGGATCAAATGTCTTGGATCAAGTATCATTTTGATGTTCCCCTTTGCATATCAAGAATTTGTTGTTGAAGGTTCTCCATTTGATGAATTAGGGAAACGACTTGTTCTGGATCATTGTTAGGATTTTTGGGAGGCACTTTCAATTGGTTGACATCAAAGTCATCAGGAAATTTGACACCTTGTTTAGCCAACATTAGGAGGTATTTTTCCCCATTTATTTCAAAAATATTTTCTAAGCACTTGTGGAAATTTGGATCTTGTTCAACATTTTGGATATCTTCCTCAGTTATTTCTTCCCCTTCATTGTTGTGGATTCCATGGAAAGGATTCTCTTCAACTTTAGCCATGGTGTTTTGCGTTTCACTGTTTTGAGTTTCGATGTTTGGAGTTTCGATGCTTTGAGTTTCAATGTTTGGAGTTTCGATGCTTTGTGTTTCCAGTTCTTTTTCCTTGAGTTTATGCTTTTGTAATCTTGTTTGAACGAGCATACAAGTGTTATACTCTGACTAAAATTTGATCTTTGTTTGGAAGAGTGCCAAGGTTTATAACTAAGTCAAATAGAATGACAAATTCTATTGTTGAGACTAAGTTTAATTTGATTATATAGCTTCGTTTCGTGATGAAGGGATGATAAATCCTAATGATGAAACTAGGCTTAACAATAAAAGATATGATAAGTTTGATGATTTAGGAACTTTGAAATGTTTAGATCTAGGTTTAATTTGGAGAATTCCACTTGTAGAGGTCAGTTTTGACAAGTTTAGACTCTGTGGTATCTAAGGAATGATTTTGGATTGAAAAAGATTCTAAATTTTGGCTCAAATTGTGAAACAGTGGATAAATTTATCTCCCGGGTTTTTCATTTAATGGATGTGCTAAAACAAATCCCTGATGCGCTAAAAGATTGCACAAATATGCTATAAAAAATGCATGTATGCGCTGTAAGATTGGACATATGCGCTATAAGATTTACTACATGCGCTAAAACAAATCCCTGATGCGCTGAAAGATTGCACAAATATGCTATAAAAAATGCATGTATGCGCTGTAAGATTGGACATATGCGCTATAAGATTTACCACATGTGCTAAAACAAAGGGTCTATGTGCTAAAATACTACATAGATGCGCTATAAAATTGACTGGATGCACTGGAATAGAGGGAAAATGCGCTATTTTAGAAGATTTCAATGTTTTTGGCAGTCTGTCTTGTTTTTAATTTGTGAATCTAAGTGTTACCAAGGTGTAATTTGTTGAACAATGGGTTTTGCTTGGTTTCCAGCTTGTAAGTTGCAAGAATCAAGTGTTCAAATGAATGATTTTTGAATCAAGGTTTTCACTTCCATTGTGTGATGTTTTGTTTGAAATTTGTTTGAAAATAAATTGGTAAAACACATCAAACATGTACAACCTAAGGTTGTGTAGGACAATATTCATTGATTCCCACTTGGATTTTACTCCAGCTACGCCTACTTTTAGTGGATGATTAGATGCTTGACCCCACTGGCTCCCCTCCACGACACTCACTTCTTGGGGCAGCCAAGCATCAATACCCATGAATCTCCCATGGCATACTTCTCACCTCTACTAAAAGCTGCAAAAATGTGGGATGACTTCAGATTGACCATTCTTGGCCCAACAAATAGAATAAGGATTTTGGCCTTGCTATAACAAAGGGTTCTAGTATAGGCATTCCATTCATGGGGGATCATCCATTCGACAAGAGACCATTGTTGCCATTCTTGTCGGAACAATCCTCATGATACTTGAACTTTCCTCAAGTACCCACATTTATATCCTGGTTGGAAGTCGCTTGGCTTTAGCGTGTTATCGGTTGGGTCGTTCCCTTGGGTGATTACTTTTTCCCACAAGGTAGGCCCTCTAAGGATAAAACAAAATAAAAATGAATGGGTCTGGCATTTTGGTCACCCAGTTAAGGGGAGAGCATATGCCTACCATTCATCAAGCACAAAAGACATGGTGTTCTTTATCCTTCTAATTATTCTAGATGCCTATCTTAATCAAAATAAAGCATTAAATAACTCCAACCCTTGCATAAATCATCAGTAGTTTGATAAGATTGTCTTTGACCAGCATATAAAAGTACCTACAAGCAAAAAACACAAATTAGTTCTCAAATTTTTAAGATTTTGCAAATTTAAACAGATGTGCTAAAATAGTCATCCAATGTGCTAAAATATCATTCCAATGTGCTAAAACAACTACTCTATGAGCTAAAAGAAGTAATGAATGTGCTAAAGTATTGAATGAAAGCACTGAAAGACCCCCTAAATGTGCTAAAATATTTGCTGGATGCATCGAAAGAAATGTCGTATGCATCGTAACAGGGCCTAGATGCGCTGAAAGATTTGTCGTATGCATCAAAACAGAAGTCATATGTGTCGAAACAGAAGTCGTATGCATTGAAAGAACTCATGGTCACACTAAAACGTCACGTCCATCCTGTTAAATTTTTTTTTTTCCAGAAAATTGTTAAAAATGGGGTCTAGCCCCACAGTGGGTGCCAATTTATGTGTGTGTGAATTATGGGAGTTATAAAATCAACACAAACACCAATGAGACGTATTATATTAGAGATTTAATCAATAAAACTGAATCAAATTGAAACAAAATTAAATTCCTAAAAATGTTCCATTGTTCTCTATTCTTAAGGATTTATTAAACCATATTGGCTCTCTAATTTTGTATATGCATTATGGTTGTTAAAATGAAAACTTGAGAAATGATATGTTGTTCTAAATGCAATAAATCTAACTTCCTACATGAAATTATGTGATGAAAGCCATGATGCTATGATAATGGAGATATTGATAATTGGAGGATGTTGCTAAACTATGTGATACAAATGTTGTGATAAGAAGTTAAAATGATTCTACATATGCTCAGATGACCATTGATATGATGAACTAAAATGCAACTATAAAGCAAAACATGATTTAAAATGCAACTATAAAGCAAAACATGATTCAATATGCAACTATAAAGAAAAACATGATTCTACAATGCTAACTATAAACTCCAAATTCTCCAATGCTCCAAAGCTATTCCCACATAATAAGTTTACTCAAATGTGGGATGCCAAATACTATAGCAAAGGTTTGTATTTATAGGATTTTCCAAGCATCTTGTGATGTGGCAGTGATCGGCGATCTAGATTCAAACATGAGGAGTGAATGGTGGAGATGGAGAGAATCAAGAAGGATGTTCCCTTGACTAAAGACAACATGCAAAATGGATGAAGGAATCAAGTGTGTGAGAAAAATACCATGTGTTCAAAGTTTGTTGAAGATAATTCTAATTAAAAATTAGAATTATTTAATTTCATGCAACCTTGGTGAGGTGGCATGAAAAGTTGTAGATATGTGCTTGAATTCCAAATTTGGGATTAGTGAAAATTAATTAAATAAAACAAACTATATAAATTTGTTTATTTAATTAAATTATAGGAATGCGATTTTAGATTTGGAGAATTAGAAGATATGAACTATATAAATAAATTGAGAATTTATTTATAAGTAGATGAAATATTAATTAAATAACTAGTATTTAATTAATTAAATGTCTTGATCGATTTTAGGTGTATACATGTACCAATGCTGTATAATTCTTATGGTGCTCAAAATTTCTTTTAGATCATTGATCTAACTACCCTCATTGTACTCTACGAGGTAAAATGTACCCACAATCTATAATTCTCATGAGACCCTAAATTGTGGGCCCCATGAGCATTACAGATTGTGGGTACATATTTTAACTTGTGGAATACAACAAGGGCAATTAGATTATATTATAAATCAATAGTGGAAAATAAATATTATAAATATGGTCTTAAAGCAACTAATAATTATGATATACTATTGGTGAATTAATATAGATTTCTACTATAATTTATAAAATTTAGGTGAATCTAATTTAATCATTTATCAAATATTGTGGCAAATTTTTGAGTTAATTTTTTAAATAAAAAAAATTCTTTGGCGATTTAAATAAGACTATAATAAAATTTTGTAAAAATGTGGCAATTCAAGTCACGTTATAGCTTGAACTATTAGTCAATTTTGGATTCCCAAATTTCAACTATTAGCCAATTGGTGAATATTAGCCACTAAAAAAATCACCACAGTGTATGGAAGATTGTTTGAGTGTATTGGGTGTGTGCATTCCTTAGGTGAAAGTTGTTGCTAGGGAATTTGTTGGATTTCAGAGTGTTTGTGGAATATTCTAGATTGTGTTCAAGTATTGTTTGTGGTTTGTGAGCCATATTTGATCATAAGAAGCATGTAATTAAATGTTAATGGTGTTTATGTAGGTTTGACCAACCTTGGGTGTTTACACTAATTGTGGTTTTTCTTTGGTGATTATGGAAGTGTGTCATGGTGTATATGTATGATTTAGGTCTGAGTTAAGATGTGGTGTGGTATGCTTTCATTACTTTCCACCATGGGAATTTTTAGTGTCGACCTAATTTAAATTTACATGGTCAAGGTGCATAGCCGCCCTTGGAGAATGTTTTCAAGGTTGAAGAAGGTATAAATAAGTGTTGTATTGATGGAGGATTTGTGTGTAGAGTGTGTGATACGAATTTCAGAGTTGTGAAGTGCAGTGCGAGCTTTAATGAGATAGACTATTGGAAGCAGTGAGCAGAAGGTGCCTACAATCTTTAGAAACGTTGCAAATATGTTGGTGATGCCATGGTGGAATTTTCTATTGCATTGAGATGGATTTCTCACTGTAACATTCTTCTTTTCTTCTTTTCTATAATCCAACAATGATCCCTTCTTTCTTTTGGGTAGTGAGCCCTCTGGTAATGAGCCTATTGTATTCGATGTTGCAATTACTTTATATTGTGAGCTAATCCTCACTGTGATTTTTTCCCTTCTTGGGTTTTCCATGTAAATTTGGTGTTCTATTGTGCATGGTGATGATATGTTTTAGTTTATGTTACTGTTTCCATGCTAAATCATTCTAACATATTAAGGGTTAATTAAGTTAATGTGGATCTAAATGTTAATGAGGGTTTTGATGTTTTAATGTACAATTGATTCACCCCCCTCTCAGTTGTCTTGTGCATTCAACATGGGATTCATTGTACTTGTGTTATATCTATATCATCAAACATTTTATTAGGGCCCGTGGGATGATCAACCAAAGGCCCT
The DNA here is from genome assembly GCA_007258455.2 of Sequoia sempervirens. Taxonomy (NCBI): domain Eukaryota; kingdom Viridiplantae; phylum Streptophyta; class Pinopsida; order Cupressales; family Cupressaceae; genus Sequoia; species Sequoia sempervirens. Next base: position 64,455 of record VDFB02131934.1, on the reverse strand, counting down.
ACAATAGGAGCTATTTGTTACAAAGGGGTGACCTATTGTGGAATTTGTGGTATATCCCCTTGAGAAGTGGAAGGACTAGGAGTGCTTAATTGTGGTGTAGGAACATTTGAAATTAAACTACTGGCATTATCTAGCATTGTCATGGTTCTTACTATGGTGTCCTTAACTTATGAGTACAATCCCTTAGAGAGGGATCAACTTGCTTCCACTTGTTTTCAACAATTTGAATCTTAACCCATATTACTATTCTCTTTGTGGCATCCTTCTTTGTGGAGCAATTCTTGATAAGATCTTTAATGTTTTCAGGCTCGTGCGAAATCACTACCAACTTGAAACTATTTCTTTAATCATGGATGAAGTGATTTGGATCACATCTCTTGATCTTGTCCACTTTTGTTCTGTAAGGGAGTAGCTTGTTCAAAAAAACTCTAATCCCTCCCTTGATGTGACTTGAAAGTCTGAAAATACAATAGTAGAGGGGAGTATGACACACTTCTTATAATTTTTGAAGTGAGTCTTATCAAACTCATTCAATTTCCATATGGTTTCTATGAAGGCAATTTTGTCTAGCATGTTTTTGAGAAGCACATGGGGTGCTACTAAGGATTTGTATATTCTTACTATAGTGGCATTAGAATAGAAAAAAAAATCACCCCAATTATGATTTATCCCCGCCTCTGGGATAAGGTCCCTTGATCTCAAAAATATCCTCACCTCTTTTGATAACCACCAATCTACAGGTTGACCAAAGTTATTGAGAAATTCCTTGATAAAGAACTCTTCAAAAATTGAATAAATGGAATTTTCACAATCTTTGTCCCAGATGGAGGTCCATTTTTGCACTGGAAAAACTATTTTTTGCTCATCCAAGGCCTTGATATACATGTGTGGGGACCAAATTTTTAGCCCACTAAATAAAATGACATGACATATTAAAGAATGCCAATTGAAGTGTACTATATTACCATCCTTTTTTATTGAGATCAAAGCTCTATGAATTTCCTTAAAAATGTATCCAACATAATCATAGGATTTATTCACATCTTTTCTATGGATATCAATTGCTAGTACCATAAGATTCATTGGTATTTGAATCTTACAATCTAGGACCACCACTTGGCATAGTGAGAAGTATATTTTTACAAAATAATCTTCAAAAATATCATAATTGAATAGCTCTATCTCTACACTAGCAAACCTTCTAATTCTCTGTTAAGCCCTCTAGGCTTGAAGCATGACAACCATTTCACCCTATAACTATCTCCATGTCTATGATATTCTCTAGTTAGGGCTCACAAATCCATTGGTAAGTAGGCATTAAGGTTTAAGTTGAACATCTTACAAATATAAATTTTATCTAGGCACATAAAAATTTCCCACTTGCGGTGAACAATGCCCTCTTCTCAATGTTGTAGAATTGTGCAATCCCTCTAATTAGGTCAACATTTATGAATATTTTTAGCACCACCAAACTTCCTAACCCTAATATCTAGATGTTACAAATTGGTCTATCAACCAAGAAATTCATGAAGGCGTTCTTGAATAGGGAAATACCCTTGAACTGGGATGATGGAATCCATACAATCCTCATTTTTATCAATAACCCTATCGACAAAAAATTCTGACCCTTGTGCCATTCTAGGTCGCTTGGATGACCTAGGAAATTGTAACATGATGTCCTCATCCAACCCCCTCTTCACACCCCTAGATGTTCCATAAATGATTTTCTTTCTAGAGTTTTACTGTTTATAAAACTAGGGCTTCAAAATTTTATAGCTTTGAAGAAGAATTCTTTAAATTTTTACACAATATCTACCCTTACAGAGCCCTAATTTACTTTCTTAGTTTGAAAAACTAGAAAACTATACTCGCTTATGCTAAAATATACAAAGATAGTTTGAATTCACTTACTAGACTTTTGCTTGCCTAAAGCCTAAAAATGTTGTGAAAACCTGATGAGGGCACAAACCCGAGACACAGAAAATAACCCACGAACTAGAGAATAATTTTATTATTTCAGAAAATAGAACTTCTTACATGCAGAGGATCTCAAATCCCCAGTTCTACAACACATGCAAGCTACAGAAAGCTACAGAATAACCCTTTCACAATATGCGAGTTTGTCCCCCAAAAAGTTACCCAAAAATTAGAAAACTTGCCCATAAATAGAGCTCCTCAATTGTTTGGAGCTAAAACAACATTCAATTTGAGTTTAGGCGGTTTGGCGCCGAAAATTTACAACATGAAGTTCAAATTTCAAAAGAGCATTTGCAATGGTATCTTCTAGAAAGTGTGCCAACTTCACGGGGTCATAACTTTTGATCCAGGACTCCGATTCGCAAACCGTTCGAACCGTTGGAAAGGTCTCGAAGTCAAGAATGCGCTCGAAATTGCTATGCCAATTTTAGCAAGTTTTGGGGCCATTCCGGAAGCTCTAAGTGCCTCAAATCCCACTCGGAAGATTTTCAGGTGCAAATCTAGGAAACTAAAACTGTAATATCTTTCAACCCAGGAACCGAAATGAAAAACCGTAAATTGGGAATTTCATTATGACAAAAAAGGTATTCAAAAATATAAAAACATCTAAAAACTGAGAAACTTGAAATTTAACTATATTTGGTGATGCAAGATTGCCTA
>VDFB02131934.1:0-61718 GCA_007258455.2 Sequoia sempervirens | reverse complement strand
ATCTTCTCTAACAAAACTACCAATTGACTTTATTATAAAATAATTTTTCATAGGATATAATTAATCTAGTAGTCACAAATTTACTAGATATTAATATACAAAAATATAATTATATATATATGTGTGTGTATATACTCACATATATATATAAATATATATATATAAGTAATCAAGTAAGTTATAAGGTTGTTGTTACCAAAACACTAATTCAGATTGAAAGAAATATGTACATATATATAAATATGTATAGAAATATATTTACATGCATATACTAGTATATATTTAAGTAAAGTTTGGTTCCCAAAATATCGACTACATTTTACACGGCATTGTAAATACTAAGAATACAACAGCTAAGCATGCAAAATCTGAGGGAGTATTGCCTTGCGAGGGAGAGTAGCGAGATAGCCTTATGATACTTGTATATATATATATACATATTATATACTACTTACCCTCTATATATATATATATATATATATATATATATATATATATATATATATATATATATATATATATATATATATATATCGTTATAGAATTTGGAGTTGAATACATTACAGCGATGTAAAATGCTCTAACTAAATGGCGAGCGAAATGAAAACCACTGCATGGAAGCAAATCACTTGTCAGGCTAACATTTGCTGTACCATATAAATCGAATTAGATACAATAATTATTACATTCTATTGTCAACAGGGTATACGCCTATGAAGATTAATGATAACATTTGAAACTCCACTTACATTGGTTACTAATACTCAACTTTTAGAGCAATTTGATTACCAATACCACGCATAATCCAAACTTGGAATCAACAGTTAAAATCTCTAATTTAGCCAACATTCACTACAGTCAGATAATGATATGACACCAAATTAAAGCACAAGAGAAGGTTATACGCATAGTCCATTCTAATGCTAAATGATGTCATAAATATAAAAGGAAGAGAGATCTCTAGTAATGTTTAAAACCAATTCTTGGCATTTTCAAAAGTTATTTTTGTTGTTTTGGGAGGACAAAATTTTATTGTTTCGTCATCAAAGATGGCATACCTATGGTGAAAAGATTGCAATGATAGTGGGTGTTAATTAATTTAGATTTTAAATTAAAGTTTTTAATTTTAGACTCTAACTGAGTTTCAAATTTAGCTTTAAATTAGATTCAGTTTTTAAATTTAGATTTTAAATTTAGATTTTAATTTAGCTTTTAAATTAGTTTTTAATTTAGTTTTTAATTTTATATTTTTATTTAAATTTTCATATTTAGTTTTAATTTAGTTCATATTTTAATTTAATTTAGATTTAAGACTAGTTTTTAATCTAGATTAGTTTAGATTAGATTAATTTTTAGATTAGTTCTATTTTAGATTAATTTAACTTTAGTTTAGATTAATTTCTATTAGTTTTTAATTTTAGATTAATTACTAACTTTAAATTAGTTTTAAATTTTAGATTAATTTTAGATTAGTGTCTTTTTTTCATAGCTTAATTATTGACTCTGTGGCTAATCATTGGTTTTTCTATTGCGGGTTTGCATGTCAAAGGCTCAAAAATATAAACATACGTTTGATGAAGATTTGAAATCAAAACTACTAACTAGTTTGGTGTAGGACACAGTCAAAGGAATGTGATTTGAAACTAAGTGTATTCATTTTATTAGATCACATTTTTCAATTGGTGCTTAAAAAGAATAGCTATCTTCTTTTCACATAGATTTAACTAGGAGGTTAATGAACAATGTTTTCTATGCTTGAAGGGGTGGTAGGTATTATGCTCTCACCTTGTGCAAACTCAGTGATCAGAAATCCAAAACCATCCACTTTTGTGTTTACCTCTTAGAGGGCCTTTCTTGGTGGGAAAAAGTACTCACCCCAAGGGAACGACCCAACCGGTAACAAGCTAAAGCCAAGCTACTTCCAAATGGTATATAAAATGGGTGCTTGAGGAAATCTCAATACCACGAGTGAAAATGTGTTATGCAGACTAGTGTCTCCCCCAGTGCCCGTAAGGCATGTAGAATTTTGTATAGTGTAACCTCTACATTTTGGAAGTCTCCTTAACGAAGTTATCTAGCCTCATGTATAACCACTTGAACAGATTCCCTTACTAAGAACCTTTGTGTAGTAGCCAAAATACTTTTATTTGTTTGTGCAGGAGGTCGAACCTCTGAAGTCATCCCACCATTTTGCAATTCAAAGTAGAGATGGAAAATTCCTCTTTGGGGAATTCGGAACTTGGTATGCCCGAGAAGTGTGTGTACTATAAGGGGGGCATGTGCTACCAAGTTCCTAGGTCATCTACTCTAAATAGGTGTGGCTGGAGCAATCCAAGTGGGAACCCAGCAAATATTGTCCTGGCCAGCCATAGGTTGTGCTTGTCTTCAAGTCAAGTCAAAACATTCAAATATTGTTCTTTCATGTTTGAACTATATTCTTGTCAAAAACATTTTCAATCACACTCAAACATCATCACCTATTATAACCTTTGGGTCTCATGCTTCATTCATCATAATAATCATCCCTAAACCATCTATAACCTTCCTAAAATTTTAGTAATCATCCTATAGCATCCTCACAATATCCCAAAACTTTCCTCAAATCCTTTCTAAACTTCCCAAGATCATTTATAATCCTCTTTCAAAAACTCTCAAAGCCAAACATGCCTTCATCTCTATCTTCCACATCATTTTCTACTAAATCTTCATCTAAACCTAAACCAATAATCACACTTAAGGGAGTTCCTAATGACTTTCCTCCAATAAAACCAAATGTTGTGCTTAAGGGAGTTCCTAATGGCATTCCTCCAATAAAACCAAAATTTGTGCTTAAGAGAGCCCCCAATCACATTACACCACCTAAACCAATAATCACACTTAAAGGAGTCCAAGCACCATCCTCTCCATCATTCATGTCTAACCGCTATCCTTCATATTCATCTATGACCCATGAACGAGACCAAAGGATTGAATATTTTGACTATCATTTGAAAGAGCTTGAAAAACAACTAGAATCCAAAAATTTGAATGAAGTGATGCAATCATCTCATAAGCCTTTATTGTCACCAAAAACTACATCATCCAAGTTCAATGTCCATGAATTTTTGCAAAGGCTAAATAAGAAATCCAAATCTAAGTCCTCAATCACAAATAATATAGTGCAATCTTACCATGTCATGCATCTATCTTCATCCCCCATAAGTCAAAATAAACCTCATGAGTCTTTCACCCAAGTTAACAAATCTATCCAACCATCCTCTCCCATCATACCATCTACATCCAATGATTCATTTCAATCTCTTAGTCCAAATCCTACTAGCATAGACTCCCCTACACATCAAGATCAAAGTATTCTTTCCACTCCATTCAATGACACCAAAAATCTCCAATCCTCTCCAATATTTGACCAAGATCCCATCTCTCAAGAACCTCATGATGATCCCCTTATCTCTTTTTGTTTCATCCAAGATGATTCCATTGCATCCCAAGAGCATGATAATTCTTCCATCATATCCAATGATGTCCTACCATCTAATGATCAAGACATGCTTTCTACAAAATCTCAGGATTCCCTTCCTCATCAAGATCAAGATATACCTCCATTCAAGGATACCCTTTCATTCCATGGTTATATTCATCCTTCTCATTATCAAGATATTCCTTTCATACCACTTCATGATGATTCCATACCTAGTAAAGATCAAGTTACTCCATCTCCTACACCTTGTGATCCTTTTCCAAGTCAAGATCAAAGTACCTCATCATCCCCATGTCAACATCCTATCACCCATCCTAATTCCCCTCATGATCACAATCCTCCACAAGAGTCTATCACCCCTATTCAAGCTATCCATGAGCCCCTTACCTATCAAATGGGTTCTCTCACTTTTATCCAAGGTGGTTTACTCAAAGATCTTGTTAATCCTTCCATATCACATCCACCTCGCGATGGACTTGCATCTTGTTTCATAAATAATACATATCCCATTGGAAAAAAAATGTGTCAAAGTATGAACTACAAAGGAAAAGGATTTGGCCTTCATGAACAAGGTATCCTTGAACCCCTTTATATCCAAGAAAATCCATATTATCATGGCCTTGGCTATACAGCTCACACTCAAGACATTGGTACCCATCGTAAGTCTAGATTCTGTCAAAATAAACCTAAGTATCCTAGTCCATCAAACCTTTCATCTATCATTGGTCCTTATCATCCAGACCCTAGTTCATCAACCCTTTTATCCATATTGGGGCCCTACATCCCTCCATCTCATATTCATCAAGAACAAAAAAGGCACACATCCTTGATTCCCTCTCAAAATTCTACCTGCATTAACCCATCCATAATACCACCATGTCGTTCATCTCCATCCACCCATCCCATTGCTCTTGGAAGCAATTTGGGTGCCAAATATCAAAATATTTCATATCAAAAATCCACATATATCAAAGGATCAACATGTCTTCTTGAAGAGACATGCAAAAATAAAAGAAAATCTGATCCAAATTTAAAAGAAAAAAATTCAAAGGCCACAAAGGTTCCACAAAGCAAAAAGAAAAATTTCAAAGACCACAAAGGTCCACAAAGCAAAAAGAAAAATCTCAAAGGCCACAAAGTCCCACAAAGCAAAAATAAAATTAAAAAGATATTTGGATTCCTAAAAGTCTCATAGAAGCCATAAAACCTAAATTGGCATCCAAATTTGTTAATCCAAAAGCTTCCTCCAATCATCCATCTAGAAACTTGTCGCCTTCAAACTCTATTTTTTCTCCATCACTCCACCACCCTTCAAGGTGTGTTCCAATGTTGATCTTTCCATCCTTTCCATCTATCCATCAACAAGAATTCCAGCCTCCTATCCATTATACAACATTCATCCCCCATTATCCTCCTTTAATCCAAACCTTTGCATAAGTCATTAGCTTCTTCCATCATATCATTAATCTACCAACATTTATGAGCCTAATCCTCATTTCCATGGTTTATTATAGCACATATTAGAGGGATTTTAGCCATGAAACTTGATGCTTGAGTTCTTTCTCCATCTCCCTATCATGCATATATTATCTTTCATATTCATTTATCCCTATCCATATCCTATCTTCCTTATGCCTCTTGCACTTTACACTTGGGGGCAAGTTTTGTCCATCTTATCATTCACATTCATTATCCTCTTTACATTCATCCTTTACCTTTCCACGTTTGATCTTGACAAGGTTAAGGATATTCTTGAACCTCATACATCTCATCCTATACACTTTATCCATATCTTCCATACACTTTATCCTTCACCTTATCCATATTCCATCATTCCATCCAAATGCATCCTTTCTTCCCTTCCGTGTTCTTGATGAGGAATAGGGGAAAAATACTTAGGCATTGTGTCCATATATTATCCGGTTGATCTTGATCATCCTATTCATTATCATTATCCTTGCATTCTTCCATTCCATATCTCCTAGCTTATCAAAAGCCATGTCCCATTTCCTTCCTTTGTTCTTGATGAGATTAGGGGAAAAATTGCAAACGCATCCTTTGGATTTCCTTTCATATCCTTATGTGTTATCATTTTGTCATAGTTCATATCCTTATCATTTATCCATGATTACACTACCCCAGGGTGGGCCATCATCTCCCTTTGCAACCTCGAACCTTATCATGCAAATCATATTTGAGCCTAGTTGTAAAACATTATGCAATCCTCCTATCTTTTCTCAATCAATCATCAATCTTATCGCACTTAGAGGAATCAATGATCCTAAGTACTTACCATCATCATGCCCTATGGAACAATCATTCCTAGCATCCAATCAACCAACCATTATCATCTTTTGACAAGAGATATGTTGCTTGTGTGACATGTTTTGTAGTGAATCTTTCATTTTTATCTATCATTTATCCATGGTTTCATTACCTCTATTGTGGAAGATCTTATTCCTTCAATCATACATCTATCACATTTCATCACACTCCATCTTTAAAACTTCAAAAAATCATAAAAATCATAAAATAAAATCCATAAAAATCATAAAATGTCCTCTAAAAAAATCCATAAAAATCATAAAATGTCTTGAAAAAAATCCATAAAAATCATTAAATGTCCTGAAAAAAATCCATAAAAATCATAAAATGTCCTAAAAATATCCATAAAAATCATAAAATTTCTTGAAAAAATCCAAAAAAAATAGATATTCCAAAAATCCAAAAAAATCAAATATTCCAAAAATCCAAAAAAAATCAAATATTTCAAAAAATCCAAATATCCAAAAAAATACCATAAATCCAAAAAAATAGTGACACTTTCATATCACCACATAGCTTTGAACTTCAACAAAATCATAATGTGTCACGATTAACAATCAAACGAACATTACAACATACTTTCAATCCATCTTTCAAACCAAACCAAACGCATAAATTGTAACAAGAATTAGTTCTACATTGAAGCATGATGCATGTTTGTTTGTTGATCTTTGAATATTTTATGATTTTATCTTTGGTGGCATGTCTTTTAGCTTCTTGAGGATGTCTTGGACTAGAGAGGCGAGGATGGGGCATGTTCACTTGTTTGTTGTTTGTGGATTGTTTCTCATTTACAAGATGACTCGTCTTAAGACATGGTTGTCTAAAATCATCGAGGACCTATCAGTCTACTATGGATGAGAGAATTACTTGTTTGATAGTGTCTTTCATGCAATAAGTATTCAGGTCATCTAAGGTCCTTATACCTAGATGCCTATACTTCTCTACTAAATAAAAAATACAAATAATATTCAAGTCATCTAAATGTTCATGTTATCTAGACACTTATACTAATTTGTGACATAACAAGCTCTATGATGATAAAGCACTTGTTAAAGCACAATAAGCTTCATCACCTCCATGTCTTCATTTCTCTTTTCACCCATCATTTCTTCTATCATCCATTTCCTTCATCATTTCATTTTCTTCATGCTCCTTATTTCAAAGAATGATTAATTGGTTTACATAATCGATGCTTGTCTTTTAATCTAAATAGCAAATCAATCAATATGCTTCTTAATCACTCAATCTATTAAGAAATCATTTTTTTTTGCGCTAGCATCAATCTTAATTAGTTTAATCGGCTTAATCAACTTATCAACCCGGCTATACTAGTCATTTACATCAATTGTTCAGTTACGACCATCAATTGTGCATTTTCATCAAATGTGCATCTTCGCTTAATCACTTGTGCAATATCAATTATAAAATATTCTCCTCGTGATCTATCAAGAGATCAATCTTATCACAACTTGTTCAATCAATCTCTCAAGGGGGCATATCATCCTTATCATCATCCTTACCAAGATATCCCTGGGGAATGTATCAATTAATCAAATTTTTTTCTTTGAAACAATGCAACAAACTGCATTGTCTCAAAGAGGGAAAAAATGTAGATGCATAAAAATGTCATCTTAATCATTTTTATCCATTGCATATTTTAATTGATCATCTGCATAATCATATCTCCATAAAACCATTAAAATATTATAAGCATTTATAAGAATTTATTCATAACCATAATCCATTTACATAATCATTTAGTCATTTATCCATTTGCATATTTCATTATCCCATTTCATAAATATTTATTGTTTCATTATTCATCAACATAGTCATAAATCATTTAACCATTTCATAAATCATTAATTCATCCATTTGCATAAATCATTTCACTTTGACCATTTGCATGATTCTCCATTTGCATTAATCATTAAAATGCATTCAAATATTTCATTAAATAATTTAAAATTCATAAATCAACTTCCATGAAATTAGCTCAAAATTGCACATTAAACTCATAAATCATTCCATGGAATTAGCTCAAAATTGCACATTTTGAGTTTCCAAACATGAATCATGGCATAAATCACTCCACTCATTTCTTGTTTCTCATTTTCACATTATGCATTCATCTATAAAAACCTCCTCCTCACTTTTTAGGGGACACATTTTTCAATTTCAAAACTTGATTTCATATTCTCAAATTCATTCTATAGAGCCTCTTGTGCTCTTGCTGCAAAAATCTGAGAACAAGGAAAAGACATTGTAGATAGGATGACAATAGAGTCAATTTTCTCTTTGAAGGCATTTGTTTTTGTTTTTAGCATAGTTTAGATTTCATTTTGAGCATGTATTCAATTTGGGAAAGGCTTTATTGATGCAGTGATGGAAACGTTTTAAATCTGGTTATGGTTTTAATAAGTTTTTCGTTTTCAGCCTGCACAACTTTTCCAATCTTGAGTACCAAGCCTCGAGGGCTTGTTTCAATCCATAAAGTGCTTCCTGGAACCTGCATACATAGTCCTCATTTTTTGATAAGATGAACCCTTCAAGTTGTTCAATATGTATCTCTTCTTCAAATTTTCCATTTAGAAAGGTTGATTTGACATCTATCTGTTATACTTTGAAATTTCTAAAACAAGAAAATGCCAAAAATGTCCTTATAGCCCTCTAAATGTGCAACAGGGGAAAATGTTGATCACACAATTATATTGAGGGGGGTTGAATCAATATAAGAAAAAAAATTACTTTTTCAAAACTTAACCACCATAGAAATAGAAATCACATAATATCTAACAATTATGCAACATAAGAACACATTATTTACGTGGAAACCCTTTTATGAGGAAACCATGGAAAATATTGCTTATATAAGATCTTAAAAAAATTGTAGGAACCAACCCACAAGAGATATCAATCCTCTAATGATTTGTAGGAACCAACCCATTGGAGACACCAATCCCCACAATCGAGCACCAACTCAGCAAGAGACACCAATCTCTTCTTTTGGGAGGCACCAACCTCTTCTACAAAACATCACCTTTGGGATGTTCCTCCTTCAATGGATGATGAACATATTATCTTCACAAAATATAAATATGCATAATATCTCTCTCAAAAATCTGCTCTTGAATGATACAATCACTGTCATACACATTCTTTCTCAAATTTGCATGCACTACCCTTTACAAATCTTCCATAAACTTCTGTTAAATTCATTTATTTTTGCTCCAATTCTACCTTGATCTTGGCTCCAAATCTGCCTTATATCTCTACTCTAAATCCATCTTATATCTCTACTCAAGTTCTGCAATAAAGTCTAATCTAAAATGATGCAATTTATGATTCAAATTCTACTCCAAATCAAGCACAAGGTCTACTCCAAATCAGCCCTTGGGTCTGCTCCAAATCTACATTTAGAGGTCTTTTCCAAATCAAGCACAATGTCTACTATAAATCTACCTTAAAGGCCCGCTCCAAATTAGGCACAATGTTTGTTATAAATCTACTCTTTTCTTCTTAAATATGCTCTTATTCTCTTAATTTCTACACTTAAAAGGAATGGTTTTGCATTGAAGAACTTACTTTCTAACCTCCAAAATAACTTGTATTTATATCCAAATCATGCACTTTACCAAAAGTAGGTTGACCAAGATTTAACATAAAATTTATTTTAAATATTTAAATTCACCTTTCAAAGTAGGTCGGTCATCTTTGATAAATACTAATTTAATTTGAGGTCAGCCATTCATGGGAGACAACACTTCCTTAAGGGTTTGGCCCCTTTAATTAATATTTTATTTTAATTTCTACCTTTTAAATCTAGTGCTTTCATAAGTAGATGGAGGTTGTCCATAAATAAATTAAATCAAACTTGTATTATTCCTTGTCTTCAATCAACGAACTTTTCATCACAAAAGCCCTCCTTTGACATCAATTATAGTAATTCTAACAATCCTATCCATACATCTTTAACAAAAATGACAATATTTCCAACAATATACCCCTTTTCGTTGATGGCAACACAAACATAATCATCTCCATTTTCATTTCTCCCCTTTTATTTGTCTTTCCCCCTTTGACATCAATGGAAAAGGAGTGCAACATACTTTTCTCCTTCACAATGAAATACTCATTTTTTGTGATGCTCCCCCTTCCTAGATGAGACTCTCTTACTATAGCATTTCCTTTTGATGTTAATGGCATCATTTTTCCTTTCCTATAACTCTTCCTTATTGTAACTCTCCCCCTTTGTGCAACTTTCATCCTTTGACAACAATGACAACCTTCATATAGAATATGCATTAGTTGATCTATCCCAAAATTGTCTTTTCTTCATAGCTAAGAGATAGTGCATTGATTATCTCCCCCTTTCTCTTCTTCTCCCTCTTTGACAACAATGGAAAAAAGGACCTTTCTTTTTTTATGGGGCTAAAAGATGATGCAATCCAGTAAGCTTCCCCTGAAATCATGATTCTCCTTACAAACTTAGTGATTCTTCTTGTCCATGGATTTTATTTCTCTTGCTTGTGTTTCCTCTTCTAAACTTTTGTAGATTCTCCCTTTTGTTTGGCTATGTTGTCCTCATTTTTGTTCATTATAGGTGGTTGTGCAAAGCCACTTCTACAAAAGTGTGCAATGTGACCATGATTGTTGCACTTGTAAAATCTCATGGGGAGAGTTCTTAAAACCTTTTGCACAATTATTGCATCCTCAATCTTCTCTTCAAGACCACTGATAGTGTTGACGATTCATCCACGTGAAGTAGATAAGCAGCAATATTTTACCCATCCTTCATCTTCAAACTCTCAAATTGTCTCATGTGGGTTTGAAGCTTAGCCATCATAAACTTGTCATCTCCTTCATATATATTTTTCAATTTATCCCACATGTCATTAGTGGATTTGCAGTGCATAGCCCTCACAAACTTTGATTCAAATAATCCATGCAAGATGGCATTTTTTTTCTTTTGCATTGTTCTTGCTTGCCCTCTTTTTGGCTTGATTTTTTATTATAGGTATAGGAGCATAACCAACTTCAATGGATCACTAGATATCATATCCTAGAGCATTCAAATAACTCTCCATCCTTATGCTCCAAAAGGCATAATTTGTTTCATCAAATTGTGTTGCCCTATTTGAGGAAAATCCATATCCTTCAACCAGGTGTGCTTCCATGATCTACCTTCAAGCATTTAAGCTCTTTCTGAAGGAACCACCTCTAATACTAATTGATGAGCACACAATTATACTGAGAGGGGTGGTTGAATCAATATACGATAAACTTTTATTTTTTAAAAACTTAACCACCATAGCAATAGCAATCACATAAAATCTAACAACTATACAATACAAGAACACATGATTTATGTGGAAACCCTTTCAAGAGAAAACCATGGAAAAATACTGCTTATGTAAGATCTTACAAAATTTATAGGCACCAACCCACAGGAGACACAAATCCTCTCTTTAATGAATTTTAGGCACCAACCCACCGGAGACGCCAATCCTCACAAATAAGCACCAACTCAACAAGAGATGCCAGTCCCTTCTTTTGGGAGGCACCAACCTCTTCTACAAAATATCTCCTTTGGGATGTTGCTCCTTCAATGGATGGTGAACATATTATCTTCACAAAATCTCAATATACATAATCTTTCTCACAAATTTTCTCTTGAATGATACAATTATTGTCATACACTTTCTTCCTCAAATTTGCATGCACTGCCCTTTACAAATCTTCCTTAAGTTTGTTGTTAACTTTGTTTATTTTTTCTCTAGTTCTGCCTTAATCTTTGCTCCAAATTTGTCTTATATCTCTGCTCCAAATCCGCCTTATATCTCTACTCGATGTTTGTAATAAAGTCTACTCCAAAATGATGCAATTTCTTATCCAAATTCTACTCCAAATAAGGCAAAAGGTCTACTCCAAATCATCTCTTAAGTCTGCTCCAAATCAAGCATAATGTCTATTATAAATCTACTCCTTTTCTTCTTAAATCAGCTCTCTTTTCCTAATTTATGTACTTAAAAGTAATGATTTTGCATTGAAGAACTTATTTTCTAACCTTCAAAATAACTTGTAATCCAAATCATGTACTTTACCAAAGGTAGGTCAGCCAGGATTTGACATAAAATTTATTTTAAATATTTATATTCACCTTTCAAAGTAGGTCAATCGTCTTTAATAAATATTAATTTAATGTGAAGTCGGCCATCCATGGGAGATAGCACTTCCTTAAGGGGTCGACCCCTTTAATTAATATTGTATTTTAATTTCTACCTTATAAATTTAGTGATGCCATAAGTAGATGGAGGTCGGCTATAAATAAATTAAATAAAACTCTTATTATTCCTTGTCTTTAATCAATGAAATTTTCATCATGGAAGTCTTCCTTTGACATCAATGATAATAATTCTAACAATCTTGTCCATATTCCTTAGACATCAATGACTATTTCAACAAATGTTTCTTCAAAATCAATTCACTTGACTTGAGCATATCCCTTGCGTAGTAGCCTTGATTTATTCCTCACAACTTGGTCATCCTATTTCAACTTGTTCCTGAAAACCCACTTACTGCCAATGACATTATTGTCCTTAGATCTTCAAACAAGTTCCCAAGTTTCATTCTTCTCAATTTGATCCAAGCCCTCTTGCATAGCATTTATCCAATACTTATCTTCACTTGCTTTTGTAAAGTTTTTTGGTTCTATTTTGGAGAGCAAGGACATATTCGCATGTTCTAATGTATTGGAAAATCTCTTTCTCGTCTAAATTTTTGTGTCTTTGTCACCAAGAATTAAATCTTCTAGATGATTCCTTTGAAAAAATCTAGATGGTATCTTAGAGGGTGCCTTTGATGGTGTCTTTGTGTTTCTTTTCTCAACTTCCTCATTTTTAATTTCTTCCTCTACTTCCTCTTCTTTGTCAATATCTTCCTTTTGGCAATCAACTTCTTGTGTTATTTCCTTCTAATGCCTTTCTTCATCCTCTCTTTTTTTTTGCTTTCAATAGTTGTATGCAATCTCTTATTGTAACACCTCTAGGCTTTGCTCCTTGAAGTGTAACCAAGGAAAATACCTCCATCGGACCTTGAGTCAAATTTTCCCTAAACTTTATCTCTTCTTATATAGCACTTTCTCCTAAATACTTTGAAGTAATTCATTGTTGTAGGCCTTCTCTTGCATAGTTCATATGGTGTTTTCCTATTGTTTACCCTTAGTAGTGCTTGGTTTAGAATGTAAACTGTCATATGAACTGCTTCTCTCCAAAAATGTTTGATAGCTTGGCCTCATTTAACATGGTTCTTTCCATTCCTTGAATTGTTCTATTCTTTCTCTTAACAACTCCATTTTGTTGTGGAGTCCATGCAATTGAAAATTTTCTTCTTATTCCATGTTGTTCATAGAATTCTTCAAATTCGTTTGAAGTGAACTCTCCTCTATTAGATCTTAGGAATTTGATTTTTATCCTAGTTTCATTCTCTACTAAGGCTTTGAATGCCTTAAACTTCAAAAATGTAACCTGAGTCATCTTGAAATAATCATCAATTAATAATATAAACAACTCTCACCTTGTAAGCTTTTTGTCCTTGTTGGCCCACATAGATCACTATGGAAAAGTTCCAAAGGCTTTGATGTAGAGTACTCCTTTGATTTGAAGCTTGTATTTGTTCGCTTTCCATGTTGACACTATTTGCAAATAGTATCAGGAGGCTTTGCAATCTTCAACATGTCCCTCATGGCTTGCTTATTGTTGATCTTCACAATATTGTCAAAGTTCAAATGTCACATCCTTCTATGCCACAACCAGCTCTCATCTTCTTGCCCCATGTAGCATCTCTCTCCTTTGATTTCAGTAAGGATATAAAAACTATTCGTGATTCTACTTGCATATGTGACTAGCTTCCCTATGCTTGCTTTTCGGATTTCACAATCATTAACATGAAATGTGTGAGTATGCCCTTGGTCACACATTGACTCACTTAAAAGATTATGTTTCAATCCTTTGACATATAACATATTTTCAATCTCGATCTTCCCATTGTCAAGACTAAGAGTGCATTTTCCCGTTATTATCAATGTAGCATTACCTCCAAACTTCAAGGTTCTTCAATTTACTTCCTTCAAAGTGAGAAACTTGCTTTTATACCCTGTCATGTGGCTTGAACAACCATTGACAATAAACCACTGATTTCTCTCCTTTTGAGTATGAAGGGATTTTTGCACTAGCATGGATCTCTCCTTTTCTTGCTCATGCTTCTTCCAAACTCTCGTAGATTCCTCCTTTTGCTTGTCATGAACATCCTTCTTATTTTTTCTAGGAAGCTTTGCTAAATTACTTCTAAAAAAATGTGGTGTATGACCAAAGTTGTTACACTTGTAGCAAATAATGTTGTAGTCCATTAGAAGAGCAAATGAATTTCAATTCATCTTTAAGAAACCAAAATCAGTCCTTGCACAAACTCTACAATCCACTGCTTTATGATCAAATTGATTGCATGAAAAGCAATAACCATAGAAAGAGTGTTGGAACCTTGTCACATGTGCATGTATTGAAGGGAATGATCTTCTATAGTTACCCTTGTCCTTGTTAGGGATATTACCTTCTTCCTTCTTGGTGCTCTCACTATTGATTGATCTCTTGATAACATCAACATAGCATCTTTGCTTTTCTTCATTCATCTTATTCTATGACTCTTTGGGATCTTCTTTAGTAGGCATCAAATTCTCTTCAAATTCAAACCAGTTTTGGTAAAAGGTGATCTTTTGTAATTTACAAGATCATCTAGAATTGCAACACCCTTCTCAAACTCCAAGCTTTTGTTCAACTAATCATTAGCATTTTCCAATTCCTTCCTCAAGGAAACAATTTCACACTCAAGTTTCTCACAGTCCTCTCCCTTCACCTTTAGTTGATTTCTTACCACCTCTTCTATCCTCCTTGCCTCTTCAATTTGAATTTTCAGATTGAGTGATCATTTCCTTCGACTCTTTAAGACTTTATGATATTTTCACCTTAGATTTGCATTCCTTTTTCTTTGAATTCTTCTTTCTAAGCCTCTTGATCTCATATAGGGCAGTAATGAGTTCTTCCTCCAAATCTACTTCAGCATCCTCTTCTCCTTCTAACTCTTTTTTTTTGTCTTTACTTTCTAAGGCATCATCCTTTGTTTCTATTGACATTAATAGAATCTTTTCTCTATCGTTGTCAGAAATGCTTCCATCACTCTCTTCGGATGAGCTACTATCTTCCTTAGAGTAGAGGCTCTTCTTATGCTTACAAAAGTCCTTATTTTCATGCTTGCCCCGTGTGCAATTCTTCTTGTGATGGTGATGTTTCCTTCCTTTCCTCTTACTATAGTCTTCTTCCTCACCACTACTTTCACCTTCGGCATGTGGACACTTAGCAAAAAAATGTTCTATATTACCACAATTAAAACATTTAAGGGTATACTTACCTTTGTGTTTTTCAAATCCTTTCTTGAGTTTTCTCATGAACTGAGCTTCTTCTTCATCGCTTAAACTATCACTTGATTTGGCTTTATTCTTCATTTTCTTTGAGGCTTTGAGGATGGCTTAACGCTTTGATGTCTTCTCCTTCTCAGTCCTCATTTTGTATGTTGCACATGAGGATCCCATGCAGCTCATCCATCTTCAATGTATTTAGGTCCTTCATTTCTTCAATAGCGGAAACTTGTGCATCAAATCTCAAAGCAAGAGATCTTAGTACTTTTTGCATGATCACCTTCAAAAGTGTTTCGTTGATTCTCAATGCATTACCTTAACAAATTCAAATTCTAATAGACCACACAATGGCATTCATAGCTTTTGCATTATTTTCACTAGCTCTCTTTCCAACTTGATTTGTTGGTGGAGAAGGTGGTGCAACATAACTATCCACTATTGATTATCAAATGTCAAATCCAAGTGCAATTAGGTAGGTGTGTATCCTTATGGTCCATAACGCATAGTGTGTTTCATCAAACAATGGGGCTCTATTTGAAGAGAATCTTTCTTGGCATGCCATGTGTACTCTTGAAATCCACCTTTTAACGATTAGGCTATTTTTTAAGGAACCTGCTCTAATACCAATTGATGAACACACATTTATATTTACAAGGGGGGTGAATCAATATAAGACAATCTATTACTTTTTCAAAACTTAATCGAACACAATAACTTAAATCACACAACTAAGAGCACAAGAAGAACACAAGATTTACATGGAAACCTTTTTGGAAAAGAATCATGACAATATTGTTTATATTAATCATAGGCACCAACCCACTAGAGACACCAATCCCCACAACTAAGCATCAACCCAGCAAGAGACACCAATCTCTTCTAATGAGAGGCACCAACCTCTCAATCTCTTCAATTAAGAGGCATCAACCTCCAAATGAATATTATGTTTGTCTTCTTGAGTATTGTTGCTTCAATATGCTGAGCAAATTTGCCTTCATACCTTCACAAAAATCTGCAATTAACTCCCTCACTGATCTGCTCAAAAACCTTCATAAAATTGCTCACAACTTTGACATAAATCTGCAACAAAATACCTTAAAAGGTCTGGTCAAATCTTCAACAACTTTTGCTTTTAGATCTGCTCCAAAAACTCTGATTTTTATTCCTTTAGATCTGCTCTAATATAGAAAGATAATCAATTATTTCTTCCCTTCAAAAACTCTTTGCAACTTTTCCTTATATCTTCACAAATGGGGGCGACTTCATGAAAGAATGTCTCCTTTGCCAAGGGAGATAGCTCTCAATTTATAAGCACCTTTTCAAAACACATATTGGGCTCCAAAATAGGGTCAGTCCAGTATGAATTAAATTCAAAATAATCTAAATTCTCTTTGCTATCTTTTTGGGTACTACCAAGGCATGGGTCAGCTCACGCATAAAATATAATATTTATTTTATTTGAATGTACTTTAAACTCTAATTGAGCACCAATACTATACAAGACAGCCAGCAAGAAATTAATTCATTTTATCATTGTTCATTTCTGACTTTGATTTGCTTCAGCAATTTAGCAAACGGATTTGTGTTTTGGCATTAATGACAACATTTTTCCAACACTACCTTCTCACTTTTATTGATGATTGTAGCAAGCGAGTGTCAATTTATTTTCTTGAAAAAGAAAGTGAGTATTTGAAAAGAAAAAAAATACGCATTGGTTGAAAAGCAAAGTGGAAAAAGAATTAAATGCTTAAGAACAAATAATGGGGTTGAATATTGTAATTATGCATTTGAACCATTTTTTGTGAAATTTGAATCAACAAAATGGGGTGGTTGAAAAAATAAATAGAACTCTTTTAGAAATGGCTCATTGTATGTTGAATTTTAGAAGTTTACATAATAAATTTTAGGGTTTGGTTGTTTCTTGTGTTGTACATATTGTGAATAGAATCCAAGCCCTAAAAAATGCCACTCCTAAAGAAGCATGGAGTGGAAAGAACCTCACGTTGGGTATTTTAAAGTATTTGGGTGTATCTTTTGGGCACACATCCCAAATAAAAATAGGGAGAAGTTACAACCAAAGAGGCATAAGTGTTTTATTATGGGCTATAGTGAATAATCAAAGGCTTATATGTTAATGATTTGGTTAAAAAAAAGGGTCTTTATAAGTAGAGATATAAATTTTGATGAGCATTCACAACTTACAATCACTTCTCACTCTACCACAACAAATGATTTCCACTTTTAAAATATTTTACAAAGAAATGAAGACTCTATTGATGAGGTTGATGAATGCACTACTATGAATGAAGATATTACTATTTAAAAGGAAACAACTAATGCTTATGACCAGCCCTTTTCTGCAGCTAGTGATGATGAACTTTCAGCTAGATAGAAGACAAGGAATGTTGAAGAGACATACGGGCAAGGCCCAAAGATCCAGTGAAGGAATGGCAATGCTCTCCTGGCCAAAGTATTACAAATAAATGACCCAATCTCATTTGAGAAAGCTAGAGGGATGAAGAGGAATTTGATGTATTAATAAAGAACATAACTTGGGAACTTGTGCCACTACCCAAAAGTAAGAATGTTATTGGTTGCAAATGGATTTATAAGACAAAACTTAAATCAAATGCAGCTATAGAAAAATTCAAAGTTAGATTAGCTGCCAAAAGATTCAATCAAAAAAAGGTGGTGATTATGAAGAAACATTTGCTCTTATCATCAAAATGAATACAATTAGAATCATCCTTTCTTTGGCTACTAATCATGGATGGCATATTAATCAAATTATATTCTCAAGTTTTGAAACTAAGAGTACTGGATAGGATTGGACGTTATAAAATATGTAACTCCCATTAGCATCAATAAGTAGATTACCCCAAGGCTCATCCACTCTGTCACAAATCATATTCCTTTAACTGTTGGCAAATTCTCTACCCTTGAACTTTTTAATGTATAGTTTTTTTTTATATCAAACTGACGTCACAATGTCTAAGATGGCACTGGAGAAAGGAAATGTGAGTTGACATTAATTTACAGCAGCTCAAGAGCTTATGTGTCATTTTAAGTCTTCTGCAATCAAATTAACGGCACCTGAAAACCAACTGTCTCAGTTACTGATACATTGGCGTTTAGTAAGATTAACATTCTCTTTCATGATAATCAAACAAACAGATGAGTGTCATGGATATGAAACATTAGACTTCAAGGTCAGAATTTATAGCAAGAATTTTGAAATCCTTGAATACTGTAATCCAAGAGATCACAATTGCTGAACAATAAATTTGACCCTCAGCTCTGTTCCCCGCCCATCAGATCATACCATAGCATTTAAGGATACAGAAACAACTACTCAATTATGATGTAAGAATGGCCAATGATGTTCTGAAGATAATGTTTCCTTGATTTTCTCAAGCCTGTTAAGAATATTCAAAAAAGAAGGCCTGTGGTCGTTGTTGCCACTCCAGCACTCCTCAATCAACCTTGTGAAACCCAAGACATGAAATATCAACATGTGTAAGTTCAGTAGCTAAAGCCTGTAACAGCTCAAAAAGAAATCAAAATAGCTTTCCCCTAGGCTAATACCCTATTCATTATATTTCTTATGAGGCCCAATAACAGTTGGGAAAGACAAATTAAGGCAACTATAAGTAACTGGTAAAGATGAAATAAATATTAGATCTCTCACATTTTTATCTCCGGAGTGTAAGTTTTTGCCCGGAAGAGTGGTCGGTCCCCTTTGGACACTATCTTTGCGGCTTCATATGCATCATAGCTTGCAAAAGGTGGATATCCTTCAAACATCTGCAAATCAAAGACAGACTGATAAACTGGAAATAAAAATATAGCAAGGATACCTAACATTAAGTGAGTTGAAGTTCCCAACTTAGGCAGATAACCTGCACTTTTTAACAATGAAGCAGCTGATACAAAAGAAGATAGA
Organism: Sequoia sempervirens; assembly: GCA_007258455.2. Lineage (NCBI taxonomy): Eukaryota > Viridiplantae > Streptophyta > Pinopsida > Cupressales > Cupressaceae > Sequoia > Sequoia sempervirens. The sequence continues at coordinate 42,500 of VDFB02131934.1, read as the reverse complement.
AGACCAGAGTTGTAATTACACTACCTCATAGAGAATCATTGCAAAGGAGAATACATCAACTTTTGCATCATATTTCCTATGCTTGAATACTTCTGGGGCCATATAACGGTCTGTATTTACATTTCATCAACTAATATTAGAAAATGTCTTTTGTAATGAATACTCATTTTTTTGACTTCACATATCTACAAAATCAAACCATTATATAGCTTATAAGCTAAGAGTAATGAATTATCAGGCATACAATAAATTTTTAACAAAATTAAGTGAGGACAGATTTTGAACTCACAGCTTCCAGTTTCTCCAGTCAATTTGTACATATCCTGAGCATGTTTCACCTTGATAAGTTTGCTTAGGCCAAAGTCTCCAACCTTCAAATGATTTTGATTCACCAGTAGTACATTTCTGAAGCTCGATGATAAAATCACATCAAAGAAACATGAGAAACAAAAACATAAAAAACATACAATTTACTAAGAAAACAATAACCTCACAAAAATGCATTTTTTGCTCAACTTGGACCTTGAGACGGATGCCTCATCTGACTGGTCAGAAGAATATTCAAGACACAATTGCTCAAATCACTGACAATCATTCATGCCACAGTATTATCCTATCATAATTTGAACAGAATTTTTTGAAAAGCTTACCTTGGCTTTAAGTCACGATGAATAATGACATTGGGTTCATTATGAAGGTAAGCCATTCCCCTACAAATAACAAATGAGGATCAAAAATTTATACTTTCATGGCAATAATTTCCACTAATCCAATACAGTAATTTCTGCTGTTCAATGATTATTCCTAGAGACCTGTCAAAAATAAAGACCAAAATACCATGACTCAGATCAATAGACCACTTGTGCATATTTTATCTCAAGCAAAGCAACAGAAAAATTAAAAAAATAAAAGAAAGAAATTTATAACAATTTGTTTCTAGCCTGTAGAAGAAAAACAAATCACACTGCAAACCGAAAAGGGACCAGTACCACGAAGAACCAGTAGCTCAGTAGTATAGCATCCAGCATGCACATGGGAGGTCCCAGGTTCAACTCCAAGCTAGTCCATGCAAAATGACATGCTATAAGACCTAGAAGCTAGAAAACCCAAGCACAAAAACTCTAGCCTGCGGGTGGAGGGTTATTGGAAAAACAAACCACTGAAAACTGTAAAGTGTTAAATATAATTTAATAGGTTAATATAAAAAATAATAATGGTTGTTTATATAAACATGTTAATGAAATTCCCATACACATTCTTCTTATCACTTCGCATTATAACTGATTCATAACCCCCATAATATATTAAATACCAGTCACACCAAAAGATTAGCCAAATTCCAGATGACTCAACACGCCAGAACATAGGATTACAGTCGTGTTACCCTAGCCCTTGTTTAGAGCGCTAAGTCTTCACTTTCAAAAAAATTATGTCTTAAAGTAATGAAGTCTTTCCAATTTTATCGGATGTCTTTCACCTTTTGTCAAATATTCACGTCTTCAAAAAAAAGAAAAGTAATGAAGTCTTTCACCTTTTGTCAAATATTCATGTCTCTAATGTCTTTGTTTAAAATCCAAAAAAAAATCTAAGGTATTTCATGCATGTTGGAGCTTTTACCCTAATCAGGAAAATGTCGAAGTACTTTTAAGTCACTAAGAATTCCTTTTCTCTGAGGTTCCTAGTCTATAAAGAACTCATTTTCCACAAAATTGTCAGCATTTTCTATGTCACCAAGAACTCGGTTGGTTCCAAGAAACAAAAGGAGTTGCGAAAAGTTCCTAATCATGACTTAGTTCCCATATACTAGCAAAACCACAGAAGGGAAAGAATCAACAAAACATCGGGAGTTTCATATGTTCCCAAAACATATCGAACCTTCGAAAAGTTCCCAAAACATATGCAGTTCCCAATAATGGCACATGCTCCAAAAAAGAAATTTAGTAAGGAAGAGGATTCTTAGTTCCTGATTCCCAGAGAACCCCCTATCAGAACACATAAAGATTAAAGGGTTCAAAGGCTCATAAAGAGATGGAAAGAAAGAAAAAAAAAAGATACTGAAAGTTTTGCAAGTTCCACGAACCTATAGAACTTCTGACAGGTTCTTAGTTCCTGTTTGATCTTAGACACTTGAAAGAAAGCAAAGTGAAGGAAGAGATAAGAGCTACAAACTATTTCATTGATAGAAAAGACACCATGTTGAGACTCCCCAACAGAGAAGAATATGCAGACACGTGTAGAAAGAGCTACAAACTATTTCATTGATAGAAAAGACACATCTGAACAATATTGCTATAGCCTAGTTCAGAAAACCAAGAAAGGAAAAATCCAAGCTGCCTAAAAACCTTCTCACGTCACATTTTAACGAGGATATATCTAACATCATAACCTTACTGCATAGAGCTAATGGGGACAAGGAGACTAGCTCTTTCGAATATTGGATGTGTCAATTTAACATTGTGATAGGAACAATCAGCTCACAAATTTCTATAACACACAAGAATTTTATATGACATCATATTTATACCTTGGAAACAAAATTCATCACCCTTGTTTGGAAGAGTATTGGGAGGACTGTGAAAATGATTTTGAAGTAAGAAAAAGAGATTGGTCTAGATTGACTATGCAACAAACGAAAGATTATGAATTAGGATGGGATGTTGAAGGGATCGAAGATGACGGTTCAGAAATGATTGATCAATTTTATTTTGATTTCTCTTCATTTGAACCACTTACACCCATTAATTGTAGTAATAAGGAATTAAAAGACATCAAGGAGAGGTCTTTCTTTGTTTTGAGTAAATCTAAGAAATGGTTGGATGCGAAAAGAGATAATCATACTCCCATTAAACCTCGAAGGTCTTCATCTAAAGGGGCAAAACAAACAGAGAAGTCAATTGTGATATCTACAATCACAGCTAAAATTAACATTCCTAGCACAAGAACAAGTACAACCAGGGCCAATAAAGGAGATAGTGAAGGACCTGATAAAGGGGTAAAACTAAAGAGTTCTTGTGCTCAAGATGAGTATAGAGTTGGAACTAAATTACAAGAAACTACAGAAAAAAACCTCATCTAAAATGCTACCATCTTCATCATCCCCACTTCCCTCAAATATAGACAATGCTATTCATATCTCTCCTCCCCAATCACCCAATCATACTTTTGCAACCTCATTATCAAAAGCCGTTTTTCCTCCTATTGCTTCTACTTTCACTTTAAGCCCATACAAAGTCCCATCCTCTTCTCAATGGCTCAAAGAGGTTGTTTGTACAAAGAGGAAGTATAAAAACACAATTGAACCTAATTATGATGTGGCAGCTAAATTGTTACATGGGACTACTCCCAAACCCAAAAGGGCAGGGATTGCTTCAAGATTGATGATCGATCCATCAAGAAATCAATCTCTAGAAATAGTCAAGATCTCTTCAACATGCAAACCAATTGATATTTTCCTTTCACAACAAAACCATTAGGTTGTCGCATACAAATTTCCTCCTAAGATCCCCATGCAAGAAAGCAATTTTAACATCCATTTGCTCTATCTCAAAATCACAAGCAATAGCAATAGATAATAGGAATCTAATAGAAGTCAATTTAATAACAGGAGAGAAAATTTCACCAAAATCAACTCCCTCTCTCTAGGAGAGCATTTTACAGGTTAGAAGATTCCAAAACTTATAATCTTTTACATTCTCACCATAACCAACAAAGAAACATTTTTTGTGCTTTTGGATCTAGTTTAGATCGCTTCTCTTGAGGCACATGAACAAAAGCCTCACAACCAAAGACCCTTAAGTGTGAAACAAAAGGCTTTCTACCTATCCACACTTCATAAGGAGTTTTATCAACAAGGGCTAAACAAGGAGATTTGTTAATCAAATAACATGCAATACCAACAGCTTCTTCCCAAAAGCATCTATCAAGCGTACCATCACTCAGCATGCTCCTAGCTCTTTCCATCAAGGTTTGGTTCATTCTTTCCATTGTCCCATTTTGTTGGGGAGTGTAAGGGGTAGTCTTTTGCCGAACAATACCTACATGCTTACAAAAATTAAATTCCTTGGAGCAATATTCACCCCCATTGTCAGATCTCAACACTTTTATCTTATAATCTGATTGCTTCTCAACTAAGGCCTTAAATTCCTTAAACTTAGTGAAAACTTCATATTTAGAACGCATAAAATAAATCCATGCGTATTTTGAGACATCATCAATGAAAGAGTCAACATCTATTAGTCCACATACATCCGAATGAATGATCTCTAATAATCTCTTTGCCTTATTAGTTCCATTAAGAAATGATGATCTATTTTGTTTACCAAAGACACAATGCTCACAAAAATCATTTTTGCCAACAAAATAATCAAAATACCATCAACCAACTTTTTAATAAGAATGGTCTTAAGACCTTTTTCACCAATGTGACCCAATCTATGGTACCACAACATACATGTATTTTCAATGCTAGTTACATTGGAAGAGTTACAAAAAGTAGAAGCATTTAGCCTAAAAAAAGTCCTTATCCGAGATCCTTTACGCTTTTAGCTATCACCAAACTCCCTCTTACCAACCTACAACCAGACTTGACAAATGTCACATGCATTCCAGAGTCATTCAACTTGGATCCTGAAAGTAAATTTCTCGCAAGTCCTAGAACATGCAAAACATTATCAAGAGTTTTAATCCTCCCATCACTGAAACACAACTTTACCTTTCCCTTACCAATAATCTTCTTAGTGTTAATATCACCAAAGAAAACATATCCCCCATCATATGCTTTGTAAGTAGTAAACCACTCCTTGTGAGGAGTCATATGGTAGAAGCAACTTGAATCAATAAACCAAGCATCATTACTAATAGTGTTAGCTGAAATAAACAAAACATCAAAATCATCGGAGGAGGACTTTTTTGTGGAGGAATCAACATTCTTTTTATTGTTCTTACACTCCTTCACATGCCCTCTTTTGCCACAATTCCAACACTTTGCTCGTTCTAGGGATTTTAGAACGTCCTTTAGATTTATCCCTTTTTTATCCTCTTTAGGCCCTTTTTTATCTTAGGAGCCAACATTCATAGACTTTCTCCTCATCTTCTTTGAAAGAAGTATGGAAATCATGTTGTCCATCTTTGGCTCTACATTACCACTCCTTATGGCAACAATTAGATTTTTCGAAGATTTGGGAAAGGAACAAAAAACAAGATGCATTTATCTTCATCTTCTAATTTAACATCTACTAATGCAAGCTAACATATAATCAGATTAAAGGCATTCAAATGGTCTACAATAGAATCACCATCTTTCATTTTTTAAAAATATAACCATCTTTTGAGATACAACTTGTTAGACAAAATTTTAGTTTGATATGCATGACCTATCCTCTTCCATAACTTGTATGTGGTGTCTTATGTGGAGACATTCAAAAGGATGGAATCCATGAGATACAACTAAATGGTTCCTTGTGCTTTCTTGTCTACTTTTTGCAATCTTCATCAAACATTGCAACTGGTTTACTTTCTTGTGAAACTGGCAACCATTGATCTCTCTCTTCAGGGAGATCCTCCATCTTTCGTTTCCACAACTCATAGCCCATGCCATTGAATTTCTCAATATCCTAGCGAGAGGTAGAGGCTATGGTATACAATCCTCTTCACAAATCTGCAATATACCCAAAAGCTCCCACTGCAACAAAAAAGCCTTCAATACTTAAGAGAAAAGTGTCTCTTTCTCAATAGAACCGTTAGCTCTAATACCAAATGTTGAAAACAAGGTGAAGTAAAGCCACAATATGAACTTATGCAAGTGAATTCAAATCTAAAAATGAGATTACCAAATCAGATTTAAGTATGTGATTGCAACATTCATCACAATAAAAAATCAGCAAACAAAATGTGACACCAGATTTACTGGAGAAACCCTGACAAGAAAACACTTCACACGAGAAAAGAGGGCAAGTATATTATTAATCTTCAAAAGAGATATACGCCATAATTCACTCCACTACTGATCTTTGATCAACCCCCCAACACCTTGTTACCTGCAAGAACTCAACTCAATACTACCATCCAATGGTACCAATTTATAGAACTTGTGGAAGGTAAAATCACAAAAATGGTAAACCAAAACAAGAGGCAGAAAACCACTTGCAAAAAGCCACACCCCCTTCTTGGAAAACCAAAAGTCGTGATAAAATATTAAATAAAATTCACAAGACTCCAACATGGTCGCCTAGCCCATAGCCTATCCAAATCCTGCCCTTCCTGATACTTCGATGACTCTTCCGCTTCCCAATGGACCACCAACAAACAACCTTTTCTTCTCCAATCTTGGGCACCCCATCCATGACCTTTCATATTCCCGAAGCGGATGCCTAGGAGAGAAACTTTATCTATTTTAATGTGTAACCTCCACTGACATTAAATCATCTTTTTAAAATATAAATACAACATGCCAATATTTAATGAATTTCTCTCATGTCCCCTAGAACACATTCCAAGGAATGTGGAGACATATGAATGGCATAGGATTATAAGGTTAATGTCATCTATCCTAACAAAATATACATATGTTTAGAAACTCTAACAAAAAAGGTCAATAACCTACCTATCAATGTTAAATTTATTTCCATACCAACTGTATTTAGGAAATAATTGTATAAATGAAGACAGATAGATACCTAGTAAAGTGTCATAACCTTGCTATATAATGGAAAATTAAAAGTTTTACAAATTAAGTTGCACAATTGTACCCAACTCAAATACCTTGCTATGTCCAGAGCAAAGCTAACTGCAGTTGATGCACTCAATGCACCTTTGTCTTTAAGAAACTGATGAAGATCCCCCTATAGAGCACAATAGAGGAATTTTATTCAAAATTAGTAAAATATGTGACCAACTAGAAACCAAAGCTCGTGTAACAATTGTTTCTAATTTAAATGCTTTGCCTATGCTTTTACATGCTACCTCAATTATATGCTTTAAGCAGATAAAAATATACAGCTTCTAAAAGAGCAACTGTAAACAGATTTCCATACCCCACGAAGGAACTCAGTGATCAACATCAGAGGAGGCTTCTTTGTCACTGCACCAAGAAACTGGACAATGTTAGGGTGCCGTAGCTTCACTAGCAAATCAACCTCGTGTCGGAAGTCCTGACTGTTGCAGAAATCAACAAACAACCATGGGCGTTGTGGATTAGGATATAGAGGATTTGTTGTCATGGGGATAATATATAAACCCTTCTAATAATATTCTCACTAATTGCTGCTAAATCTTTTTGGCTTTTATATCAAGAATATATATGCATATTTATCATTCATTTCAATAACATCATAACAGTATTAACTGCAATGAACTTCTATCTTATGTAGTTACCACTCCAAAATATTTGAAATGAGAGCAATTTTCCAAGAAGAGAGCCTTTGTACAATAGTGAATAAACGAGCTAGTAGGAGGAATCAAAAAAATCTATGAAACAGACAGGACTTCTTGTAAAGTGCCTTGCAAATTTTTGTTCTAAATTTTCTGTTTGGTTCCCGTGGAATTTTTACCAACCACTGATGCGTGAGCTGTCATATGCTATTATAATTTCTGATTGTTCATTTGATTTGAAGGGAGCTCATATGTATGCTGTCAGAGATGTTTTAAATACTTCCAACCATGCAAGATTGACAACAATACATAAAATGATATGGAACATATAAATGCTATCTATTGAGTTTCCTTTTCTTTTTCAATACAGTTCATAATCTCAGTTTAATGCACATCAGAAATGACTCTTGCAATGCTCAAAATATTTATCCCTACATCACAAACTCAGTGAGTTCTAGAGGTCTTCGAGCTAGTTGGACATTTTAAGGTGTGACTACAAGCTTAGACCCAATTTGTTTAATTGAAATACAGTCCTGGGTGAATAATAATCAGTTAGTCACATGCTGCTGTTCAATATCTGGTAATCACACTTACAACTGATACAATGCATTCTTTTGACAAGACCCTTGACAACAAATTTACCCTTATACTGTAAGAATATTGAACCTGATACAGAGTTGATAGGGACAAGTTTCTGGGTCCTTAAGTGTGTGGATTTGACTCAGATTTAATACAGCAACTGAAGCTTCATTAAACTCAGATTTAATAACTGCTCAAGGATTCAATTCTCAGACTGATACATGCTCAAGGAGGCCCCCAACCCATCAAATATGATACCCACATTTGAACAGCACATAGGAAACTCAGAATATTAAATAAAGAGGACTACATGACCTTTCCTGAGCTTGTACAAGATTATTCACATAAACAAGGGATCCTAACCTGATTCATGGTTGTTTTTCAGCCTGGAGGAGTTCGTAATGACCTGGAAATTGCCCAGAAAGCTTGCAGCAGCAACAAATCCCTTTCTCAACAGTCATTTCTCCTCTTGAGCAATACGTCCAGCCTTCTAACCTGGTGACGCCATAACTAAATCCTTTTATCAGCAGCCACAACCATGATTTAAGAGGAGAGAAACGCGTTTCTTCTCTTGGAGTCGCGTTTTACTACATTCATCCCGTTTTCTGTAGGCACGGCTTGAATATGATTCAAAATGTTTGTATTTGGTGCGCCTAGAGTTTCCACAATGGCCCATGCCTCCAACCTGCTTGTAACTTCTCACAAATTTGTCCCACAGTAGTCACAAAATGGTGTAATCAATGGATGCAAAAATCTGACATAGGTTGCCTTTCTTTTTCCTTTCAAAATCTGAACTATGCCAAGCTAGGAGTGCTATTTCACACCCGAAACAGTGGCGGCTAGGGTTTACCAACTCAACACCAGGAGGTTCGAGCTTCTGCATGAAGATTAGTGTATGTTTTTGTAAGATGCGAATGGTCTCTCCTTTGCCCTTTTTCTCCTTTCTTTCCCAAGAGACCCGAAAAGAATAAACTCCCTCATCTTTTAATTTTTGCCAACATCAATAAAGTGACTTTTACAAAGCCAAGTAATTAAATATTTCTTAAGTCACTTTATGCACCATTCACCAAATAACTTTATTAAATGATTTAATTAATCACTCAATTTCACCTTAAAAGATTACTTTGAAACTCAAGTAAAAATTAAGCGATTAAATAAATGATTCCCTCTATTTCAACATTAGCCTCGGGAATTAAAAGGCTAAGTGACCCCTTGAAGTGCTACAGAAAAGGGGACATTACACTTATCTTTATCAACCTTAACAGTGGATTTGGCTATGATTTATGTACCTTCTGCTTTGTTACCTAGACTCCAACACAGCATTTTTCTCAAAAAGTAAATAGCTGCCTCATATAAATATAATATTTACACATTCTGGCAGATTGAAATAAATAATAGGCTATTATAATATGTAATGTCCCCTTCTCGGCAGTGATCAGTTTTGTTGACCATTGGCCTATTCCGGAGACCTGTAGGCTAGTTGGAGGCTGAAATTAGGGTTTCCACTTCGGAGGTGTTTTTGAGGTCTTGCATGTTGGAGTTTTTGACACATGTCTAGTGGAGCTTTCTGGGTTTTTGGAGAACTTCGCAATGAGGTAACATGCATGACAAGATATTGACTTGCGTTCTCGGCTACTTTTTGGAGGCTTGCATGTTGGAGTTTTCCAGTTTGGATTATGGATTCCTTCTGGGTTTTTAGAGAGCTTCGCAATGGTGTGACATGCAACTAAATCAAAGAACTTTTCCGGACTTACTATTTTTAGTAAGTTGCGACGGCTACTCAAAATGTGGAGAAAATGAGTTTGGAACAACTTACTATTTTTAGCAATATGTTATTTTTAGTAAGTTCTATTTTTGGCAGTGCTATTTTTAGCAATAGTTCAGCAGTTCAGTGCAGTGGCTATTTCTGGCAGGTCAGCTTGAGCAATGGTCTCCAGCATTTGAGGTGATTATTTTGGCAAGTTTGATATTTGATGAAAAATAATGTTTTAAGTGAAAAATATTTGGCTAAGGCATGGAGCACGATTTGGAGTGATAAGTGATTTTTATAATGTTTATTAATTAAACATTTTGGAGGCCTTATTTGATGAATTAATATTTAAGTGAAATATGTGTTAAGGCAAAAGGGGACGCCTAGCTTGGAGACATTTGAGTTTAATTAAATATTTCACTTAAATCTTTTAGTGAAATATTTGCAAATTATAGAATATTTCACTTAAGTCTACCTTGGACGCCTTTTGGTGATATATTTGCATTTTATTAAATTATATTTCCACATATGGGTTGGAAATGAAATGCAAATGAAATTTGGAGAAAAGGTGAAAAGTGAATTTCATTTAGGCACCCTAATTGGAGGGAAAAGAAGATTTGAATTTGGAGACAAAAAAGTTATAAATAAGAGACTTGGCCTTCAATTGGATTATCTATTGTTGCTTATCATATTGTTATGCTGCTGAAATGCTTTCAGAGCTTACTTCGAGGGATGCATACCTCCTAGTTCCTTCGCTTGGTTTCGTGCTTGGATGATAGCACCTAGCTAAGTTTTCAGAGACTGCTTCTCATTCAGACTAACAGACAGAGCATCAAAGTGGAGATTTTAGAGATTTGTGAGTTTTGCATTTGCTGATTAGGGTTTTGCTGAAATAGATTTTTATTCTGATCTCATTGTAGGAATTTTGTATTGTTCTAGGTATTGGATTGTTGAGTTTTGCAGCCTTGGGCGCCCCTCTATGCCAAGTTGCAGATTTTTTAGAGGTGTCTTGGATTTTATCTTGTTGGTAGAACATTTCTTGAGGCCGTACTATTCTGTTTTGCCTGGCAAATGTTTAGAAAAAAAAATACTTCAATTTGTTAGTTGTTTCTTTGTCTAGTCTTCATTGTCATCATCCTAGCTTTCGTTTGCATTAAGTCTCATGTCATTCTAGCAAGTATTGAGTGAGTTGTGAGTATTTTAGTGGGTCTCTATGTTGCTGATCTGTATTTTCCAGTTTGCTGGTTTTTATATCAGACTTCCAAAAAGTTCAAGTTTTTGTGTGGTTCCTTCAATTATTGTTGAGGCAAACAGTTAGAACAGCACTCAATCAGTTATTGCTTGATTTATCAGCTTGTACCAACTGTAATCTGCAGATTGTTACATTGTAAGGCTGCAAATAGTAGTACTATTTCAGTCATTTTAATATTCTGCAGTCTCCTTAGTTTAGAGCAGCAAACTTAATGATCTTTGGACGGTTTACCGCCAGAGAGGATAAATGAACAAACACTCTTAAATTCTTGGATGGTTTACCGCCAAGGAGGAAAATAAATAACTCTGTATTTCTCTCTCTTCCCACTGAACAAGTGGATGCCTGCCTTTAGCGGATGAAACTCTTTCTTTCATTGTAATCGCTCCCGCTAAATAAGTGGTAGAGCTTCCTTTCAGTTTTGCTTCAGTTCAAATTTATCACTAATGACCCTCTTACCATATGACAGCTTCAATCTCATCCTGAGATTGAGTGCGCATTCTTGGTTAAGAGTTCCTTTCAGTTGTTGGATTTCGGATTGAGCTAACCTTAACGGGTATTTATTTGTTGAACTACTCAAATAAAAAGGAAAAAAATTGGTTCGGCTCATTACATAATATAAAACTTTTCTATCAACCAGTGGAAGATAAAATTATTAAATATATCTTAAATAATACAAGAATAGAAAGTCTTGTTCTCATTTTGTTTAAAATTTTCTAGAATCAATGTATAAATAAAGTAGATGCAATAGTACAATAAAGTCTGGTTTCGTTTGTAGATTTCCACAAGGCCTTTGATACTGTACCTGCCAAGCATTTGCCATTCCAGATGCTTGAAGACTTGCATCTCTGACAAGATCATCACTTCAGAATTGTATCTATATAAGCAAGTTTCTAAGAAGAGACAAGTTGATGCTTTTCTTGCATGTAAATATAATGCCTATTTTCAAAAAACAATCCCAGATGACAAACAGTGTCATTATGGTGTTTTTTTGTTAGCAGCCTGGATAGGAAATCATGCTAATAGCTTCCCATGGTATAGTTGGAATTGTCAATGGCATATACATTCCAAAATTCTTGCTGGTTGCCTTGCCAATGCAACACAGGATGCAAGACTTGAAACAGTACTCTATATCACTATACATATGAGGCCAAAAGAAATCCTATTAGAGTATACACTATTTTTCTTATGGAAAATTATCTTATTATCTTGGAATAGTGTGCTTCCTATATGAGCCATTGGCAAGGAGTGCCTTTAGGAGCACAAAGACACCCAAGCTTGTAGAAAATCTGAATAGACAAACAATAATCGGCAACCCACTTATCCTATTTGAGAGTTGCATAAGCTTGCACAAAGTCTCGATCAACTGAGCTACAAAAAAGACAATACAAGAAGTAGTGGCTTCTTATGTCAAGCATCTGGAAAGAAGGTCGACTGAGACAATATGCAGCCTTCTTTTTTCCCTTCTTATGTTTGATGACTAGATGGAACTGTTGCATGTATGTTATCAACTTCATATGGCATGCATTATCTAGCTTGCTTTATGTATGCAAAAACTAAAGAAAACTATCTTGAAGTGAATGGTGATCTCCTTCCCAAGAATGTAGTGTCCCCATTATTTCGCAGCTTGGACAATTGTCTACAATTCCTTCTCATCGGTTGAGTATTGCTGCACCATGCCATTGAATGTCTCTGAGAGATGAGATCAGATGTCCATGCTCAGTCAGAATTGTGTTAAGATCATAAACTGATGCACTGATCTCAACCTCCAAGTGCAATGCAATATCTGGCATGTCAAAGAGTGGTGTGACAAAAAAGCACTACCTAAGCTCGTCAAAAGCACATTGCTGAGCAAATGTCCATTGATAAACAATGTTGGCATGAGTCATCTGATTCTACAGCTAGGATATAGAGATAAATTCCACCAATGCACATAACCACCTTATTATCTTCCATCAATGCAACATGAAGTTGCTCCAGGTAGTCCTGGAAATTGTTTGTAATATGTATAATATTGCACCGATTGATCCTTGCATTGGCAAAATTGTTGGGACTTCATGTGCTTATCCTCATGGTACTTGAGAGAATAGTATACTGTTTATGGCACTGATAAATTTTCCCATGTGTCGCAAGATTCAAATCTATGCTCATATCAGGTGTTGTAGACTTCCCACTAATGTGAAACTGATGTGGACACCTGATACTCAATAAAGGCAATGTTCTCAACGTCAATGAAGAGGTTGACAAAGAAATACATTTCAAATTCATGTATCCATCTGTAGAATGCAATGGCATCAATCTTTCATTGAAACATAGTAATGCCCAGATTCACGTAGACCTTGAATGGATCTTGATGCTCAAACGGTGTGTTGGCATGCAAAAGAGAAGGTTGTAACAAGACGTAGGAACTTGACTACTCGTGAATTCTCAAAACTGACCAAAGGGTGGAGTTTGTTGCTCCTCAAGAGCATCCTTATGAATTGTTAGATGTTTGGGGAATCACAAGTTTTCCTCTAGGGATCAACGATCTCACTCCTTCATTGCCATTCATTTGGGTAGACCAATACAGACTAAGGATGTTTGGGGATACTGTACCTGCCAAGCATTTGCCATTCCAGATGCTTGAAGACTTGCATCTCTGACAAGATCATCACTTCAGAATTGTATCTATATAAGCAAGTTTCTAAGAAGAGACAAGTTGATGCTTTTCTTGCATGCAAGTATAATGCCTATTTTCAAAAAAAATCCCAGATGACAAACAGTGTCATTATGGTGTTTTGTTGTTAGCAGCCTGGATAGGAAATCATGCTAATAGCTTCCCATGGTATAGTTGGAATTGTCAATGGCATATACATTCCAAAATTCTTGCCGGTTGCCTTGCCAATGCAACACAGGATGCGAGACTTGAAATGGTACTCTATATCACTATACATATGAGGCCAAAAGAAATGCTATTGGAGTGTACACTATCTTTCTTATGGCAAATTATCTTATTATCTTGGAATAGTGTGCTTCCTATATGAGCCATTGGCAAGGAGTGCCTGTAGGAGCACAAAGACACCCAAACTTGTAGAAAATCTGAATAGACAAACAATAATCGGCAACCCGCTTATCCTATTTGAGAGTTTCATAAGCTTGCACAAAGTCTCGATCAACTGAGCTACAAAAAAGACAATACAAGAAGTATTGGCCTCTTATGTCAAGCATCTGGAAAGAAGGCCGACTGAGACAATATGCAGCCTTCATTTTTCCCTTATTATGTTTGATGACTAGATGGAACTGTTGCATGTATGTTATCAACTTCATACGGCATGCATTATCTAGCTTGCTTTATGTAAGCAAAAACTAAAGAAAACTATCTTGAAGTGAATGGTGATCTCCTTCCCAAGAATGTAGTGTCCCCATTATTTCACAGCTTGGACAATTGTCTACAATTCCTTCTCATTGGTTGAGTATTTCCACACTATGTCATTGAATGTCTCTGAGAGATGAGATCAGATGTCCTTGCATGTATGTTATCAACTTCTTATGGCATGCATTATCCAGCTTGCTTTATGTATGCAAAAACTAAAGCAAACTATCTTTAAGTGAATGGTGGTCTCCTTTCCAAGAATGTAGTGTCCCCATTTTTTCGCAGCTTGGACAATTGTCTATAATTCCTTCTCATTGGTTGAGTATTGCTGCACCATGTCATTGAATGTCTCTGAGAGACGAGATCAGATGTCCATGCTCAGTGAGAATTGTGTTAAGATCATAAACTGATGCACTGATCTCAACCTTTCTGGCATGTCAAAGAGTGGTGTGGCAAAAAAGCACTACCTAAGCTCCTCAAAAGCACACTGCTGAGCAAATCTCCATTGATAAACAATGTTGGCACGATTCATCTGATTCTACAGCTAGGATATAGAGATAAATTCCACCAATGTACTTAACCACCTTATAATCTTCCATCAATGCAACATGAAGTTGCTCCAGGTAGTCCTGGAAATTGTTTGTAATATGTATAATCTTGCACCAATTGATCCTTGCATTGGCAAAATTGTTGGGACTTCATGTGCTTATCCTCATGATGCTTGAGAGAATAGTATACTGTGTATGGCACTGATAAATTTTCCCATGTGTCACAAGGTTCAAATTTATGCTCATGTCAGGTGTTGTAGACTTCCCACTAATGTGCAACTGATGCGGACACCTGAAACTCGATAAAGGCAATGTTCTCAACGTCAATGAGGAGGTTGACAAAGAAATACATTTCAAATTCATGTATCCATCTGTAGAATGCAATGGCATCAATCTTTCATTGAAATATAGTAATGCCCAGATTCACTTAGACCTTGAATGGATCTTGATGCTCAAACGGTGTGTTGGCATGCAAAAGAGAAGGTTGTAACAAGACATAGGAACTTGACTACTTGCGAATTCTCAAAACTGACCAAAGGGTGGAGTTTGTTGCTCCTCAAGAGCGTCCTTATGAGTTGTTAGATGTTTGGGGAATCACAAGTTATCCTCTTGGGATAAACAATCTCACTCTTTCATTGCCATTCGTTTGGGTAGACCAATAAAGACTAAGGTTGTGTTCCTTCATTTTGCCACTGCTAACAGGTGCTAACACGTGAACAATCTCATTACAAACAATTTAGGAATGCAATTGGAAGAAATCTCTTTCATACCAATGATGCAGATCTGAAAAAGACTTGAAGAAACAACAGTCTAAAGTTTAAACCGCTGAAATCTAGATGTGTTATGACTATGAGTGAAAGTGATACAAACAATGATCAAGATGGTCAAATAAAGACATGCAATGAAGATCCAAAACTGGAACAGCAAAATGTATTAATTTGTGTGCTTTCTACATGGTATACTTGAGAGAGAAATGCATGATAGCTTATCTTCTAGCTGTGCCTATGCATTTCTAGATGCTAATCAGACATAAGATCTCTATGTTCTCCATTCTATGTATGCTTCAAAAGTATATGTTATACTACAAGTATGATAGTTACTTCATACGGTTACAAAACAATTTATGTAATCACTAATGGGTTGCTTTTTTGTGGGTATGGCAGGTGGTCTTCCATTTTGAGGTTCCATGAACAACTAACCAGATGTGGCGCAGACCATGGAAGCACAATCCAACATTGTGCTATGGCACAAAGACCCAACATGGCATGCTAACCACACAAACTATGTGTGTATCATGAACTAACTTCTCATAGTCCAATCAAGTTGTATGCTGGATGTGAAGTGGCACTAGGTGGTACCAATCTTCTGGTGCAGAGTGTTGAAAATATTGTCATTGATGTCAAGGTAAAGCATGAAAATCAGCATGACTGAAGATAACATATTCTTGTGCATGGATTATCTTCTTGAGAAAGCAACAGAATTCTGAGAAAGAAAGAAGAAATAAGAACAGATTTAGAAAATACAAATATGCAAATCTGAATAACACCGATTCTAAAGAACGTGTTAAGAAGACATTATCTCTGATTTTCTGAAATGTGAAAGAAAAGAAATAATGTATCAATATGCTTGAAGAAACAGGTCGCTACTTTAGTAAAGCGGTATCCTTTAGAAGATAAACAAATGTTAACTAATATTAATGATATGCAGTTTTTAGAAGATACAACTTAACAAAGAGATACGATTCTCTAAAAAGTACAATTCATTTCACAAGTAAAACAAATGCTAATCGCATTGATTCACCAAGTGATGCATGTCATTAAAAAGGAGATGCAAGTGCTTCATCTAAACAAAAAGAACGATTTGTTTTAAAGCGATTTTATTAAGAGATATTAACAATGCTCACTAATCAAAGGACATGTTTCTTTCTTGAAGTGACACAATGAATATTAAAAGATAATGATGCACTAATGAAAAGATACAAAATGGTTATGAGATGATGTGATTTTTAATACTTCAGAATTATCAATAAAAAGGGTGATTATATAAAGAGATGCGATTTCAGATATGAAGCGCCTCATTCAAAGGGATGGAATAGCATTTTTGAATGGTATGATTTGTTTTGATAATACAAATTCAGATCTTCATGAAATGGTGCGATTATGAGATAAACTAAATCAGATTCTAAAGGGTGCAAGAACACATTTTGAATGATGTGATCTTTCACCAAAGGTTGCAATCTATGACCAGCATATATAAATGTGATTCAATTCAGATTTGGAAAAAAGTGTGGGTGTGAGAATGATTATATGAGTAAAAGAGCAGAAATATACATCTCTTGTGTGAGCATTAAAGAGGCAACATCCATCACAAAGAAAGAGTTGGATTGAAGGAAAAAGGAGATCTGTTGTGAAGATCCCATTCTATATTCAGATTTTCAGTCTATTACAAGAGGTTGGTGCCTCTAGCTAGTCAAGGTTGGTGCCTTGCAAGAGGGAGTTGGTGCTTCCTGTAGGTTGGTGCCTACAAAAATTAGCAGGGAGTTGGTGCTTCTTGTAGGTTGGTGCCTACAAAATCAGTTGGAGGTTGGTGCCTCCAATCATTGTAATTTACATAAATATATAAAGTACATTATTTTGTACCATGGTTTTCTCCTGTAAGGGTTTCCACATAAATCTTGGAGTTATCTTGTTCTTATTGTCATATTCTTGCATGGTTGCTATTGTGATTAATTAAGTTGAAAAGTTGTATTATACTGATTCACCCTCTTCCCCCCTCTCAGTATAATTGTGTGCCCATCACAGAGTTCAGGCTGAAACACTCTGAGTGATGAGGCAATATCTATGCATGCAGTTGCAACATGGCATGCTACAGATCAACTCAACTTGTCCAAAATTGCAGCATAAAGTATGGGGCATGCTATGACTTGGAGTGGATCATTGTCCATTTGCACATCTCTCTCAAATCATGATTGACTCATTGCAGATATTGCTTCCACTTATCAGACATTTGGATTTATATCATTTAGAGAATAGATGCATATATCTTTAAAAGATCATGATTTCTTGCAAAAAAATCATTTATTGCCACATCTGTTGCTTTTTTCCCCAAAAACTCATGAGAAATTGAATGTATTAAGCGAATGCATGTCTTCTGTCTTTTAGACCCTTTTTTCACCAAGAAATCACACTTAGAAAAAAGCAATGTTTTGGTGAGTAATAACAATATTTTTCTGCATAAAAGAAAACCTCTGCAGTTTTGATCATTCTTTCAGGTTTCCTTCACAAATTTCAGACTTTATTTTTTGGGTTTTTGCAGAATGGCTTCCAGAAAATTTTGGAATTATTTTTTTCAGGTTTTAGGGCAAACCAAGTAACTGACCAATTGTTCAAGCCTTCAGTCACCAGGTGAGGGTATAAATTGTTTTTTATTCATTCATTTTAATTAATAAAACACTACCTTTTAACACCTTGAACCGTGAATATTTTTTCTGGTTTTGGGTTAGGGTAAAGATTTTTTTAGTAGGCCCTGGTAGTACGTCACTATGTTCTAACTCTAAAACTAAACCCTAATTTTCTTTCATCTTTTAGTACCCCTTTCCCTAACACCAAAACCTATATTTTTTCCAGGTTAATGGTTAGGGTTTTTTATAGCTTTATTTCATCCTAAACCCAACCTAAATTCTTTTTAATTTTCAAGGTTTAGGGTTAGAGTCGGAGATTTTTAAGCTTTGGTATGAACTAACCTTAACGTAAAGCCTCAATTTTTTTCATGGTTCATAAAGAAATAAAATCCCTAACTTGAAACGTTAACTTTTGTTGTCTTTAAGTTAGGGTTAGGGATTTTTTATGTTTTAATATAGTATGTCCTAACCCTAACCCTAAACTTAAACCCTAATTTTCACAAGGTTCAATGTTAAGGTTAGGTATAGCTAGTGTAAATATTTAGTTTGTTGTAAAATACTAAAATCATTTGCAAGATATCTGATAGATCAAAGCAAAAAAAAATCTAAAGCCCCTCTACAATGCACCAAACACAACACTTGGCAAGATTATTCTTTCATATCCTAAGAAGTTTTGCCCCAAAGGTATATATTTGACAAATATACACATTGGAGTGATAAGGAGACTATAGAAACTTAGCCCCTCTACAATGCACCAAACACAACGCTTGGCAAGATTGTCCTTTCATATCCTGAGAAGTTATGCCCCAAAGGTATATTTGACAAATATACACGTTCGAGTGATAAGGAGACTATAGAAACTTTTCCTTACAAATTATCTCCTATATATATTCTTCTCTTTTTCTTCTAGTAATCTATCATTTGATTGTAAAACTAGTGCAAGTTTCACATGAGCAACTTGCCTTTGTATTTAAGGCTACCCCTTGTGAGCATGCCATTAGACAAACCTAAGAAGTTTCTATATCATCTCTCTCGTGCCACTTTTCTCTACTTTACTACTTTGCTTCCACATACCACAAGGTATATCGAAAGGTTTGGTATATTGAGAGGATTGCTCTTCCATACAATTTAAAACCTTCAAACATTTAAACAACCTAAACCCTACTTTCTTTGCAAATTGGGTCATGATGTTGCATGAGAAAGACTTTGCATAGACATATGGCACACCATAATTCAAAGAAAGTACAATTGTTATAGTCTTGTGTGCAATGGAGGAATTTTATGCTTCAAATGGCATTTAGAAAAGGAGTCAAGCCATGATGTGAAGGGATTCCTCTATATGTCACCCATCAAGCCCTGAGGACTCTTGAAGCCTATTCATAATGTAAGGAAAACAAGGCAAGGATAGGAAAACCAATTGGATCTATTCCTTCCAAGGAAAAAGTCAAATCACTTTGATAAGGTAGAGTCATTACAATAGACTACATTAACAACATTCAACCACATACTACACCTTGAGCACAACCATCTTTAGAGAGTACAAGGTGGAAGAAAACTATGCACAAGGGTAAAAAAGGTTGTTTCTTATTTATGGTACTATTCTAGCATGTCATTCCATATTGCTAGGTTTCCATAATAGTAGGCCATGGTTAGTGCCATTGCAATTGCATATCTAAGTTGAAATCCCTCTCCTACAAGACTTTGAGAAATAACATGTTGACATATGCAATTGAGAATTTGAGCAATGTCATTGTAGATTGTCGCAAGGAGTGGGCAAGAACAAGTTGCATGATAATGTCAAATAGATGTACAAATAGGAGCCATATTCTCATCAATTTCCTTGTTGCATCAAAACTTGGCACCATACACACTATTCACTCTATTTGATGAGATAGTAATTGAGGTGGAGCCACAACATGTCCAATTTATTGCAGATAATGTTGTTGTTGGGAGTTTGCTAATAGATAAGTACTCCATATTGATTTGGAGTCCATATGCGACTCATTGTCTCAATTTAACCATGGAAGACATTGGGAAATTTCAAAGGATTATATCTCTATTAGACAATGCCAAAACCATCACAAAGTTCATCTACAATCACACAAGTGTTACATATGATATGCACCTTCACGAATGGAAAGGAACTTCAACTAGGGAGGAACTTCTATAACTAGGGGTGACAAGATTTGCCACCCACTTCCTTTCATTACAAACTCTTTGTGCTCAAAAGTTGAATTTGAAATGAGCATTTGTTTCAAATGAGTGGTTAGAATTTCACTTTGTTGATATAATCGATGGTCAAATCATGGGAGACTATGTTTTTGCCACATGTTTTTGGACATAAGCAAAGGAGATTTTGCTATTTTTGGAGCATTTGATCAAAGTTTTGAGGCTAGTCAATGGGAAGAAAACCCAAATGGACTACTTGTATAAGGTCATGGATAGGCCCAAAGAGTCTATTAGAGCAAGGATGGACCATGGGAGGGACAAGTATATGATAATATGGGGCATCATAGATGATAGATGGGATCAACAGATACATTGTGCCCTCCATGTCACTAGATACTTCTTGAGTCCAACAGTGTTTTATAGTGACTCCACCATTCTCACTAAAGAGGTGAATGAGGGCCTCTTCCAATGCATTAAAATATTTATTTGTGAATTACAGGAACAATGGACAGACATTGTAGATTTTCGCACATACTAGCAAGTAAAGCAATTTTTTGCCACTATCTCTGTAGTAGTACCACTTTGAAACCAAGTATATGGCAATTTGCAATCAACTTTTCTCTTTTTATGTCTCAAAAAGTTTAAAGTTTATTTTGAAGCTTGAAAATTTGAAATACATTGTGATAATAAAACATTGACAAAAATTGTTTTTTGCTAACCAACTAATGGAATTGTTTTGGCAAAGATGCCAAAAACCTTTCAATGGATGGCAACACACGTTTTGAGCCAGCCATGTAGTTCACCTGCTTTTGAGCATTTTTGGAGTGTATTTAATCATATACACTCCAAGAAACACAATTGTTTGACTCAATAATAAATGAATGATTTGGGTTTTGTCCACCACAATCTCCACCATTAGATTCAAAAACTTCAAGGTAAGGAAAATTTGCATTTCCATTTGTAAATACTAATTATTGTTTTTTAACAATTTGCAACTAGAATACTTGTTTTGTATAGGTAGCAAATTAATGCATTCAATTTAACTATATCAAAGAGCCTCGATCATGATCAGCCAATTGACCTAGACATGATTGATCTAGATTTGGAAAGGATTGCGTTGAAGAGGAGACACTTTTAGCAAAGGAAGAGTTTGATGTCAAGAGAGGCCAAGGTATTTGATAAAGAGTAGTTAAATCAAATTAGGAAAGAGAAAAATGTTGGAGCTTCATCATCAAGAATTGCAGCTCCCTGGTGAATCATACTTCATAGCACCTAGCCCCATTGGCTTCATCCATTTTGTGTTACTTTCTAGAGTGTACTTTGTAGGTTGACATTTATTTTTGTAATTTGTAATTGGTTTTGAGGTTTGAACTTCAAAGTTGTCTTACGCAAGTAATTGGTAAAATATTTGATGTTATTAACAAGAGCAATGTGCTCAATAAATAGTTTACAGAATTTACAAAAAATGGGAAGTTTCTAAAAAGAAACTCCAGATAAGATCATAGACGATATTATCACTAATTTACAATAATTTACAATAGTTGAGCATTAATAAATAAATAATAAATATTATTTTAATACCCTCCCTTAATGCTCAATCTATCAACTACACCAAGATGCCCCCTGAATTTTACCAATTTATTTGGACTGAGCGACTTGGTGAGAATATTTGTTGTCTGCTCCTCTGTCGGAACATACAGCAACTGAACTGATTTGTCTTCAACCAGCTTCCGAATGAAATGACAATGAGTTTCCACATGTTTGGTTCATTCATGCAAGACCAGATTCTTGGCAAGTTTGAGAACTCCCTGATTATCACAGAACAAGGGAGACGGACCTGCTTGAGATATTTGCATATCCGCAAGCATCCGGCGAAGCCAAATTGCCTCACATGCTACTTTTACTGCTCCCAGATACTCTGCTTTTGTCAAGGAGAGACCCACTACCTGCTGCTTCTTACTAGGCCATGTGACTACACCGAATCCCAAACTGAACACATACCCAAATGTTGATTTCCTGTCATCAACTGAATCTGCCCAATCTGAGTCTATGAACCACTGAGTTCAGAATTGTGACTCTGAGTGTACAAGAGCCCATAGTTAGTAGTGCCCTTCACATAACACAGCACACGCTTCGCTACTACCCAATGTTCAGTCTTGGGGGTTGTCATGAAGCATGAAATGTAGCTCACTGCAAAACTGAGGTCAGGTCTAGTGGCAATGAGATAGATGAGGCTTCCCACTAGTTGCTTGAACAATGATTCATCTACCACAGGTGAGTCGGACTTAGCTGACAACTTAAGCCCTTTTTCCATGGGTGTGGAGGCAAGTTTGCAATCCTACATTCAGAACTTATCTAGAAGACTTCGAGCATACTTGGACTAGAAGATGAAGATGTTGCTCTCAGTCTGCCAAACCTCAACACCTAAACAGTAAAGCAAGAGGCCCAAGTCTGTCATGTCAAAAATTTTGCACAAATCCTGTTTGATCTCATCAATCAAATGTGTCGAACTGTCAGTAATGATCAAGTCATCCACATAGACAACGACAATCAAAATCTCATTACCAGTATTTTTGACATACAAATTAGAGTCAAATGGACTCCTCTGAAAGCCATGATCTGTGAGGTACTTGTCAATCTTGATGTACCAAGCTCGAGGAGCCTATTTCAGGCCATAGAGTGCTTTGACCAATCTACACACCTTTTGTTCTTGACCAGCAACTTTGAAACCAAGAGGTTGCGTCATGTACACTTCTTCCTTCAACTCACCATTGAGAAAAGAACTCTTTACATCAATCTGATGGACCTTCCAACCAAATTGGGCTGCTAAGGCAAGGATGAGCCGTATGGTACTCATTTTGGCTGTAGGAGCAAAAGTCTCCTCATAGTCAATGCCTTCTTTCTATGAGAACCCCCATGCAACAAGACGAGCTTTGTATTTGTCAAGGGTTCCACCAGCTTTGTATTTCACCTTGTACACCCATTTGCAACTAATGGGCTTCTTCCCTGGAGGAAGATTAGAAAGGACCCAAGTGTGATTCTTCTGAAGACTCTAGTATTCAGATTCCATCACCTTTTCCCACTCAGGAATTCCTTTAGCCTCTGAATATGTCTAAGGCTCATAGACACTGTGAATGTTGGCCATAAGAGCAAAATTGACTGTAGATTGTTGTTTGCTCTTATTTCCGGATGATCTACCCTCAATGAGCTCATCTTGTCAAAGATCACTAATAGTCTTAAGCCACCATTTCGATCGAAGAGTAGAATTGCCAACATCAGATGTAGCAGGAGGAGCTGAACTGGATCTGGAACTGGTTCAGCAAGGGGATTTTCACTGTCATCTGGAGGAAAGTCAGGTTGAGCATCATCAAAGACAGTCTTTGTCATCCCTCCCATCAGGTGAACCTAACGAAATTCGGACACCCAAATCAGAAGCCTTCAGGGGTTGATCCTTTGAATGTTGAACAGGCAAGGAAAGATGAAACGGTCCTCATTCCTCATCAAAGACAACATCCCGATTGAAGATAAGACGATTAGTGTCTATATCAATCAGCGGGTAAGCCTTATGGTTGTCACTGTACCTTGTGAACATTAGTTTCTGGCTCTTGGAATCCAACTTAGAGCGCTTGGCGTCTGGAATCCAAACATATGCTAGAGAGCCAAAAACTTTCAAATGACTGATCCTGGGTTTGCGACCAGTCCGGGCTTCCTTAGGAGTCTTCCCCTTAACGACACGAGTGGGTGACCGATTAAAGAGATAGACAGCAATATTGACTACTTCTGCCCAAAACTTGGTAGGAACACTCCTGTGTTGCAACATGGAGCAAGCCTTCTCAACAATCGTACGATTGTGCCGCTCTACAACACCGTTTTGCTAAGGAGTGTAGGGTGTGGTTAACTGTCATTTAATCCCATGTGTATCACAGAAGTTGGAGAATGCACTAGAACAGAATTCCCCCCCATTATCTGACCTAAGAGTTATGATGCAAGAACCAGACTCTTTTTCTACCAAGGCCTTAAACTTCTAAAATACATTAAACATTTATGATTTCTGCTTAAGAAAGTACACCCACATTTTCCTACTAAAATCATCAACAAAAAGTAGAAAATACTTGCAACCAATTACAGAATGAGTAGACATAGGCCCACAAATATCAACATGAACTAATTTAAGTACCTTAGAAGCTCGCCAAGAGTCGCCATCTGTGAATGGAGTCTGATGTTGTTTCCCAGCCTGACAAGCACCACAAACGCCCTGATGCTGAGTCTAAATGTCAGGTAAGCCAGCTACAAGTCCCTCCCGAGCAAGCTGAGAGAGAGTGCACATTCAAGTGCCCATACTGCTAATGCCAAAGACTGGTGATAGCAGAGTTTCTGGCTACCATGGCTAACTCCGGAGAATCACCTGTGTCCACAAACCTGTAGAGACCATGATCCTCTATACCAACAGCCACCGTTGTGCAAGTCTCCCGATCTACAATAGAAAATTTGTGCAAGTTGAACACCACATCCATCTAAGGAGAATGCCGCATTATCTGACTGACTGAGAGAAGGTTGAGCTCCATATCAGATACATAATATACGTTGAGTATGAGATCCCTCCCACCAAACTGAACCTGAACAATGCCTGTACCGACAACTGTGTATTCTTCGCCTCCTCCAAAAATCACTAAGTCAGTGCAAGGGGAAAAGTCTGTGAACTAGTCACGCTGATGAGTGAAATGACGCGAGGCACCAAAATCAATGTACCAAGCAAAGGATTTTACATGGTCTACAGGCCTTTTGCAATGAGTGCATAAAAGGAAGATTTCTTCTACTCAGAGTGCTTAGCGACATTCACTTTCTGTTGAGACCCTCCCTGCTTCTGTTCAGAAGCCAAACGTGCACAACAATCCTTCTTCATGTGGCCATATTTGTGGCAATAGTTGCACTGAATATTCTTCTTCTTAGGGCTGGTTGGGGTTTGACTAGAGCCTTTATGCTTCAAAGTGATCAAGACAATGTCTTCCTCCTCCATTTTCCAACCGATCGCCTCCAACTAATCTCGGATCTCCTAGATTTTGTTCAGGTGCGCTTGCAAAGTTGTCTTCTCATCCATCATGATAGAAAACAGCATATTCTTCAAGAAAAACGCACGACTTTTGTCGGAAGTCTCATGCAAACCCTTTAAATGATCCCAAATCTCCTTTGCTGATTTTCCAGGCGGAATATCAGGGAGCTGATCATCAGTAACCGAGAGCTCTTAATAAGCATCACCACTTCATGATTCTACTCATCAAACTTCTCTTGATCCTTACCCGCCATTGTGAGACGAGTAGCATTGCCGAGGATCATCTAATCAAGGTAGTGGTATTCAAAGATTGTCATCATCTGCTGCTTCCAGGTGTTATAATTTTTGTTGTTGAACCGTTGACTGCCCTCCAGCATAAGGCTGTTTGAATTGGTCATCTTCATGCTTTTTCGAGGCACGAAAAACGAGGTACTAAGAAGAGGCTAATGCACAAAACCCGAGGCACGAGTTTTAAAACAAGGAGGCAGGTTCAAGCATGGAAAACAATGCAAATCCACTGGCACAAATTTGAGGCACGGAAAACAATGCACACAGAAAAATCGGAGACCAACCCAATTGAGATCTCGAAAAACCCACCAAGAATCTGCAATCGAAAAACAATTATGCCTTGAACTGGAGGGTTAAAACCCTAGACGAAAATTCTGGAAGCCTAGGCTGCCATTAAAAACACCAGAAAAATTGCAGAAACCGGCTTGAAAATCTTCAAAAATCGCGTCCAAGAGCAGACCAAGAGCAACATTGAAAATTGCGACCACAAAGGCAGATAATCGCGGCCAAAAATGGTGACATTTTTTTAAAAAAACACGCGCCCTGAAACGTGTCTAAAAACACACCAAAAAATCGAGGATTTTCTCAGAAAATCCAACGCCCAGAACCCTTCAAAAAACGCATTTGAATGATGACAAAAATGCGTGCTCATTGTCTATAAATTGTGCCAAGAGAAACGAAAAACCGCAGCCCTAAAATTGAAGAGATGCGTCCACGAACAAAGTAAAGACGCGACCAAATGTGGAGGCTTTGAAATCATACCAGTAAACTGATGAAAATGGCAACGAAAATGACGTCAAAAACGCAGGCCAAAAAGATAAATTGAAAATATTTACCTACTAGTTTGCCAAGTTACTCTTGAGAAATATCATTTGCTTCTATGGTTTAGAGCAGTGTCCCCAAGATGCATATCAGTCTATGACAACCATTGTGTCAATTGATTATGAGTTTATGAATGATTTTTCGGAATTGTATGTGACATAGGTGTATATCTTAAGTGAAAAAAACTAGTTCAAAGTTTCATAATCCATATTATGTGTAACTAACCTAATGGCATGATAAAGGTGATTCACTACTTGAGTATAAATGTACAAACCAGTTCAACAATTCATAGATTTAGACCCAGGGACCTTTTACATGTGCAGCACCCTACTAACAATCTGTTTACAAAGAAACAAAGAAATCATAGTAATGTCCGTAAATGACCAAAGTAAGTCAACAGGACTCAGAGGGCAATCAGTTTACAAGAAGCACTCTAGTCGAATGACCTAGGATATGAAAGGTAATTGAGCACAACATACAAAAGAAAGAAAATCTATGGTTAGATTGATAAGGGAGAATACAAGTGAGTTCATTTCCATGTGCAAGAACAAATTCAATAGAACATTTAGAAACTTGTACTAATGCCAATCTGCATGAAAGACATTTTCAGAACCTACATATCTGACACTGTCAGAACACCTCTAAAAATGTAACATTTTCTATGTTAACAATATGGATTATCAGTCCAATAAAATTACATTAATCGATTCACCAATCAATCTCAAGTGGCAGATTGCCAAGAGGATTTGTAAACAAAAGTTAAAGGTTCCCTGGACATTGCCTCCTCAAAGAAATCTACTGAATTGAATTGATGACAATAAAAATTCAAGCCTACTTCCATCTCAAAGAAGAAAACAGAGAGCAATGCATGCAGATTATGTAGTTGATGGTAATTGAAAAATATTTGGCATTCTTTTGTGGAGTCTATGCTGCAATAGACACAAAATGCACCAGTCTTCTTGTCAAAACAGTAATTCAGACACTATCATCTGCTTCTTGCAAATCAGAACCATAGTCAACAATGTAGCTCAAATGATAATGTAACAACTGTTAAGTCTTATAGCGAGATAATTTGACAAAATCTGATTTGAATGGACCATTTATAGGAATGTGCCTTAAGTTGTACATAACACTGTTCTTAATGTTTTCAGGAAAACCATGGAGGCTTTGAAATAAGAAATTCAAGTGACCACAAGAAGGCGCCAAAGAGATGGTCAATTGTAGGTTGTATTCTGTTAGCTTCAACCAGGTTATGCATTTAGCATTAAAACAATGCCTACAAATAGCCTTAATGTGTAATCAAACCAAATCAAAATTGTGAAATAATAGATTACATAATGTTAACATAAATTAAGGATTTAAACTAATAACAAAAAACCGAAGGAGATAATCTGCAATGAAATTCTGCTTACATCACCAACTTATCATCTGAAAGAGAAGGTAAAATTCTCTTTACTGCAACTGGTGTACCACGCCAATTCGCTTGCAAAATCTCTCCAAAGGATCCCTAAAGACATGCACAATTGTGAGATGAGCAATACCAAAATTGCACTTGCACATAGATTTAAAAGTAGCATATTTAATGGGAAGAAAAATTTGTAAATTAATTTCACACTATGAAATATCAAATAGATAAACTTCAGAACATCAACATTTTAAAATTTATATGAATTATGAAAATATAAGTATGGAACACAAAAGGTGAAGAACATGTTCTTAGGTTCCAATCTAGCCAGCAAGGACTTGAGGTATCGCCTGTATGCATGAATAAAGGAATAATTTCAATTTAGCTTTGAAACTCATGACAAAGATCAAGAGAAAACCAAGCCATGTCAATCAGCCTACACACATGGAAATATAACTTGCTGTCATGCTACACAATCAATCCAATGGATATCATAGAATTTGCTTTTATAGTCACTCATAGAATGTAATCATCTCAAAGAAATACATGACCGAAGTGACTGAAAGTGCCAGAGGAATTTATATCTGCACATATAAACTAATTGTGCTTAGTCACAAATAGATGATAGTGATTAGTAAATGGCAAAATATTGCATGTTAAAGCACTAACAACCATCCATCACAATGTAAAATCACTAACCCTAGACCAGTGGTCATAATTCACATGAGAATGCAGATTACAAGCCTTGCTAAGACCTTCAAGTTACATTAAATCATATAAAATCTTCTAAGCCAGAAACATGAAATGATCTGGACTGGTTGGAGCCAATTTGTATTACATGCATTGTCTGAGCAGATGCATGGCTATGGATATAGTATGAAGACTCTCCAAGACTTTCCAAACTCCCAAGTCTCTGAGCTGGCCGAGCCAAGCCGACCAGACTCTCGCATCGAGTCTGGCCAAGTCTAGGAGAGTACCCAGGCAAGGCCTGCTCCAAGACTCCTGAGTCTTAGGCTCGAACTCCCAAGTCCTAAGCTCAGACTCTTCTGGCACCTGAACATAACAAACATAGAGGCTGGAATTTCAAAATTTTGAGTTTGAGGATCATATGATGTGTAATGTTTGAATTATGACAAATTGATAACCAAATTAGACTCTTATGTTATCTAAATGCATTTATTCTTTTATTTATGTTGTATAATTATGGGGTGTTTTTTTGCCAAGTCCCAATTCTGAGAAAATTTTAGGCTGCTGAGTTGAGTCCGAGTCCGAGTCTGAGTCCTAAAACTATGATTAGGGATATGGCACAGATTTAGTTTTAAGCTGGAAAATTTTATGAATTCCAATTATTACTCAGGAGGACTGCACACCATATATAATTTAGAAGCAATACGAGTAAATTTTACTATAATACTAGAAAAGAGAGCAATCTATTAAAATGCTCAATGCTTTGTTTAAAGAAGCCAATACACAGGACTTGTGATAGGAGCATCGAACAAGACACTGAGTGGAAGCACAAGTCACCACCAAGGCCATGTTCTATTTCACAATATCACATGAACCAGTTTTAAAATATGAGAATCTGGTCGCAAAATTTGGAGAACACAATTGATTGGTTTGTGGTTTCTGCTAAAATGTCTTCCGCAACATGTCAAGCTGACAATTGCCCATAAGCTGCAGAGTTTTCTGAGCTAAGCAGATTGCTGCTGTGCATTGTTGTGAATGTTGTAGAGCTGTCTATCTGGAAAACAGCTCAGATAGGTCTGAGGAATTTTACAGAATGTGAGTATTTTCCATTGATCTTTGCCACAAGGCAACAGAAGGTCACAAAGCATGATTGTGCACAATGGATGCCAAGGGTAGCAGTAGTGCACATAAGAGTTTGTGGGGCTGCAGCAGTATCCAATTCAACAGAGGGAAAACAGTCCATAAATATGTAAATCATCACCCTCAACCTTGTCGGTATTTGTGGTAATTGAGCTAGTGCCAGCAATATGATACCTAGCTCAAACCCCCTCTATGTCCTTGAAATCAATGCATATCAAATGAGAGAAAATTAGATGAATGGATGAACTGATGAGGTTTATCAATTATTACTTGATACTATAGTAACAGATCTATTGCAAATTCTTAGGGCTGAAAGGGGAACTCACTTTCACTGACCTAAGGAGCTGGATTAATTGCTATGGCCATGGTATTATGGGTGGAACACTTATTAGGGCAACCTACAGACATCTAAGCCACCTGATGCTGATCTAAGGCCTGGGGCTACGGACTTTATGACATGGCACAATCCTTAGTCTGGCTCACTTCTATTCCACTCATGATCAGTATAGGAGATCAAAAACCTTTGGCAAATAAAGAGTTAGTATCCCATTTTTGGTATAAAATATCCAAATCTGGCTCAGATAGAGCAGTGACATGTTCAGGCGGTATCCATATAGGCACAATTGTATCCAATCACTAGTTGTAGCTTTAAGGAAAGCAATTATATCTAGCCACTAATCTATGTAGATTTAATTAAAAACTAGCTCGTATTTTGGTATGGCCAAGGCATTATCATTTCTTTTCTGGAAAATGTTAAAATTCTATTGCCTAAACAGAAATATTTACATCTGCACAAGACTTTGACTAAAAGAAGGGCCAAGGGGGCTAGCATTTGTCATATAATAATATATTTGTTTTTATGGAAAAAACACAATTATATTGATATGTGGGCATTTTACAAAAGTCCATTGTCCTCAGTAGCAAAAAAAGGCTGAACAACAATGGTAGATAGTTACAAATGACTTCCATGCAAAAGCAATGCACAAAACCCTAGAGTTTAACAGGTGATATGAAACAGTGCATTTGAAGGAAAGTCTATATAGAAGTAAATAACAAGGAGAAGATACTATTAGCCACATTTATTAAGTTTGGAACTCAGTTGTTATGCAGAAGCATTTATCTGTTCACATTAAGGCTGATTATGATCAGTTGCATGAAAGGCAATATGAGATGAGTTGTAAGAAGCCACAGACAAACCAATGTTGCTAGGCTGATAATCTAATATCAAAAGAGCATATTCCCTGCCTACATCTTCCTACCTACTACTAAACAACATAGTTACTCTTTCCTAGAAGTGCATAACTGCTAATATTTACAATCTTGTATGGTTTAGTGATGTCATGTAGATCCACTTGAGGGAGAGATTGGAAAGTAGTTACTGAATATTGAGAAGGTAAATGAATCTGTTGTTCTTCATATTGTTGCATCATGTCCACATGACCCCAGCGTCGTGGTGCTTTTGTTTGTTAACAGTAATGAAAGGAAGAGACACTGCAGAGATAACATATGATGACTAATGCCAATTGGTTTTAAAGAATATCAAGTCCTATAAAGAACATGAATGTGTAGTATCAGTTTTGGGTTATTTTTAATGTAATATTCTTTAATGTTAATGCTAGGGAACGTCTAGGGTGCAATTTTATGATTTGCTTCTGGTGGATGAAATGTAGGTACTTGGAAAATAACATGGGAGTTTGGGCAAGGAAAGAGTGCAGCGGAAGTACCATAGAGCTCAAACCAAATACCTGTGCATAAGAGATGTTGGATTTTGAGGAGAATCCAAAAGTCCCATAAGTGTTTCAACTTATTTGTTGGTTGCATCTTCCACTTCCTATTTTCCAATAGACTAAGGCAAATGTACATTCCCCACTGTTTGATAGCCATGTTGTGGATGTTGGTTGTTATCTCTGAAACTGTTTGCTCCATGTTCTGACTGCTCTCAAAGATTTTTCTAATGCATTCTTTCCAAATGTGCCAAAGAATATTTTCAAGGGATATATGATAGAGCTGGCCATTGATCAGCATTTCTGTATTTATTTATTTTTAAACCACTGCTTTTGTAGTTTCTCTTGTAGCCAATGTCTGTGAGCAACATCATGAGGCCTTGCTTTTGCAGTTTCTCTTGTAGCCAATCCAATTGTGGACAACTCACAGATGGGTGTTCATTCCAGTTGTCCTTTCAGAAGTTTATATCTGTACCTGCTCCTATTTTCCAAGTGACTCCTTGAATTAGGTTAGGCACTCCTATCTTAATATGTTGTGCCTTAGTTGCCAACTGTGACCTCCAACTGTTTTTTAAGTGTCTTTCTGAGGGTCATAAAGATACTTGAGGCAGTGAATTTTTCCCAGGGATGGTGGTAGTTGGTTCTCAACCTCCATCCTAATCTCATTGCTAGAGCACTATTGAATTCATGTATATTTTTTATATTTAATCTTCCATTTTGTTTGCTTTTGGATCTAACTTGCCAAGCCCCTAAAGGATTGTTTAAATCATAGCAGCATAAATCGTTTGGGGAAAAAATTGGCAAACCAAAAAATCAGGATTTTTTGAAAAATCGTGAAAAAATCGGATTTGAAAAAAAAATGTAAAGGAATGTAATTAAAAATGCCTTAAAAAGAATGAACCCACGTTGAGAAGCAAGCAAAACGCGACCAGAAAAAATGGCTTCAGAAATTTGTGTCAATGAGAAACCCGCAATTTTAGAGTAGATTCGCACTTGAAAAAGGAGAATACGTCATCTTTAAAGGCAAAAACGCGTTTTTTTTTTTGGTTTTATTTTTCCACGCGATTTTTTCACCTTTTTTTGCGGATTTTTTGCTCTAAAAATCCCTTTTTTTGACAATTTTTTCACAGGCGTTGACTGCTGAAAAAATCGGGATTTTTGTAGGGAAAAAATCGGCAACCTCCCAGATTTTTTCAAAATCGCGATTTTGACGATTTTTTGCCGATTTATGCTTCTATGGTTTAAATGACTCTTTTGCCCCTTGCCACAAGAACTTTCTTGTATCCTAACTATTTGGCCATTAACTTCATTGTAGGAAATTGTAATGTCAAACAGCAAAATTCTGATTTAAGTTATACCAACAAAGCTTACTGATGCTAATAAAGTCGAATTCAGTTGTTGAAGATAACAGCTACAGCCAGTTGCTACTAAAGATGATAGTGTTGCAATGGCTTTGCCATTGTGCCAAAAGATGGACCTTTTAACGCCCGATACAAACGCCAGATTTATACAAGATCCATGGGAGGCAGTTAAGCCATGTCACAAATCCGCAGCAGGCTGGACAGGCACCAACTTGTCCAAGGGGACGAAAGCACCAACCTTCCAACAATCCCCCCCCAACATGACTGTGGGATTCAAACCCGTGACCTCGCTCTAATACCATTTGTTACAATGGCTTAGCCGTTGCACCAAAAGATCAACCTTTTAACACCCAATACAAATGCCAGATTTATACAAGATCCACAGGAGGCAATTAAGCCATGTCACGAATCTGTGGCGGGCTGGACAGGCACCAACCTTCCAACAGATAGGTTGCTGCTGAAGATGTCTTTATTATTTTTTTAGCTCACTAGAATCTTGGACGAAGTTAAAATTAGATGTTTTAGACGGTTAAAAGCAGATTTAGGAAGTTTAACTTGGTCATTTTATTATTGTTGTTGATGTAGAAAATTTACCCTGTTTTTAGGTTTATTTTTAGTTTTATTCGCCCAGTTTTAGAACAGCATGTACGGTCTTATTTTTAGGATTATTTTTTCTGTTTCTTATCAGTTATTCTTAGGAGATAAAAATCTATATTAGAGGCATTCATTTTCAGTTTTGTATTGAGCAGAAAATAAGAAAAGTACAAGGGTTTTGTAAATAAAAAGATGCAAAAGAAGAAAGTTTGTAAACTGACTCAAGTCAATTTTTGGAATTAATAAAGTTCTATGTTGCTATGTTAAATTTTTGATGTTTTATACAAGAGACCCTATCCCATACAAAATAAGTTAACAGTGTTATCAGAGCTAGTTTCATAACAAATCAAGGTTTGATAGAGCAGGATTTTTACAGTGTGATTGACAATTTCAATGCAAATTCAAATTTGAAGACTTCTTCAGCAGAGTACAAAGATTCTAAGGCTTTGAGAGAAAATCTCAATCTTGTTTAATAGCTATAATGGCAGCAAACAACGGTGTAGTGCCAATTCCACAATTCAAAGGTAGGAATTTTGATTATTTGAAAGATCAATTGAAAAGGGTATTAGTAAGGAAAGGTTTACAGAACATTGTAGCAAGTGGGTATGTAATGTCCCCATTTTTAGCACTACACTTTTTAGTGATTGATAGCCTATTCCCGGTGTGCTGTCAACTAGTCAGTGGCAGAATTAGGGTTTCCGACTGTTTGATGGGTTCTTTTGAAGATTCGGGGGTCTGTATGTTGGAGTTTGGTTGTTTGGATTCTGGATTCCTTCTAGGTTTTCAGAGAGCTTCGCAGAGGTATGACTTGCAACTGCGTCGGGCAACCTTCCCGGACTTACTATTTTTAGTAAGTTATGACGGCTACATCTCGAAGTTTGGGATTGCGGATTGTGGATTCTTTCTGGGTTTTCAAAAAAATTCGCAATGGTATCGCATGCACTTTGATCCGAGCAACTTTCCGAATTTACTATTTTTAGTAAATTCTATTTCTAGCAGTGGTCCTGTTGGCTTCAGTTCAGTTGGCTTCTCTCTGCAATCAATTCAGTTGGTATGGTTATTTGGGCCTTTTGATGCATTTTCTGGAGAGATAAGTATTTTAATTAAAATAATGTTATATTATAATGTTATAACCCCTTGGCCTAGCTTCATGACTTTAAGTTGTTCTGAAAAGGGGGACCTCATGGGTGGACGCATCATCAAGGAAAGTTTTAATATTTCTAAGGTCAAATATTGCTCTTGGAGGTGGGGCGCCAACATTTGGAGAGAAGATAATTTTAAATTAAAGAAAAATTGCCTTTATGAAAAAGGACGCCACCTTGAAGCTTGGTCATTGGTCAAGTCAAAACCTAAAAGCATCTTGAGGAAAGGGCGTACCTTCTGGAAGCTTCTGGAAGTGTCTTCTCAAAGTTATAAAAGGGAGCCTTGGGTCTTCATTTTAGTATCTTCTGAATTGAATATTGTTATGCTGCCGAAATGGTGTTGGGACTGCTTCGAGGAATGAATGCCTCCTAGCTTGGCTCTACTTCTTGCTTGAAAGATAGCAACTAGTGGGGAGTTAGTCGTAGTTGAGTGAATTTGTAGTGAGGTTTGCATTGTTTTGGTGATCTTGCAATTTGTAGCTGAGTATTTGCATTTTCTGTCATATTCTGGAGTTGCTGAATATCATAGCTGATTTGTAGTTTCACTCATATATTCGAAAATAAAAATATATTCATTCTGGGTGTTGCATATTTCCATTTCTCTAGGTTGGGCGCCCCTTTGTGCTAACTTGCAGATTTTATGGTGAAGAACTTGAATTTATAAAGAAAAATCGCCTCCCTCTCTTGGTCGTACCATTCTGGTCTGCCTGGCAAATGTTTAGAAAAAAAAATACTTCAATTTGTTAGTTGTTTCTTTGTCTAGTCTTCATTGCCATCATTATAGCTTTCGTTTGCATCAAGTCTCATGTCATTCCGGCAAGTATTGAGTGAGTTGTGAGTACTTTGGTGGGTTCTAGGGTTGCTGATTGCTTCATTTCAGTTGCTGGTCTGTTATATCAGTCATAGATAAATGCAGATTTGTGAGGAGTTTGAGTCCAGAGAGGTTTGTCAAGCATTGAGGAAGTCTTACAAATTATTGCAGTATTGAAGAACTTGGATTACTAGGCTTTGGCAAGCATTCTAACATATTGTAAGCTGATTAGTAGTACTATTAGCAATTCTCCTCTCTATCTTTCTCTTACTTTATTGTACTTCCCGCTGAATAAGTGGAAGAGGCTGGCTTGCCACCTATTTACATTCTAAGTTGCATTGTAATTCCTTGATATCTCCGCCTTATGGTAGCTCCATTCCCACCTTGGGTTGGAAAGCACATTCTAGGCGTTGAGCTTACTTTCAGCATTGTACTTCTTTCCAGTTGAAACTAACGACCCTCTTGCCATATGACAACATCATTTTCATCTCGAGATTGAGTGCGCATTCTTGGCAAAGAGTTACTTGCAAACTGCTGGTTTGGGTTTGTGCTAACCTTAACGGGTGCTTCTTGGTTGACGTGTTCTTGAAAAAATTGAAAAAATTGGTCCAGATCTTTACAGGGTATGCCAAACCACAAAATTTGAGCGTATTAAGTGCAAAAGACGAGGCAAACAAGAAAAAAGAAGAGAAAAAGGATGCTCAAGGCTCAAGCATTATTCTATATTCAAAGTGCAATAGATCCAAACATCTATCCAAGAATTGCATGTTGTAAGACAGCAAAAGAAGCATGGACAGCATTAGAAAGCTCATATCAAGGTACTGATCAGGTAAGGGTTGCAATGCTTCAAATCCTAAGAATGAATTTTGAGAATTTATGAATGAAGAATAATGAAACAGTTTAAACTTTTAAAATGATTGTGTTAAGAGTGACATATACAGTGAATAAAATGAGAACATATAATGAAATAGTGAACGCTTACTTTAGAAGAGTACAAAAATTTTGACACTTTTAAAGTTGAAGAGCTGATTGGATATTCACCTACCCATGAAGAGAAGATAAAGTGTATGGGTGGTCTAGTTCAATAGAATCAATACTAATGTCATAAACAAAAATCAATAATAATCAAGCTGGAAATATAAGCTTCCCTCGAAGCAATAAGGAGAACTAATATCAACGGTATAGTTCTAAAATTTCTAATTATAGAGAAAGAGGACAGAGTATAGGCCATGGAAACTCAGGAAGCAGAGGCAGATTTAATGCAAGAAGGCAGCAAAAATAATTTTCTTATTACAAAAAGTTTGGTCATATGTAGAGAGATTGCAGATTGAAGAGTTCAAATGAATGAATAAGAGCAAACTATGTACAAGAGTACAGAAGGAATCCAAATGAATGTGAAAGGTAAGAGAAAGATAAAGATCCACCACACTTCTCTCTTTCATACAGTGAAGCTAAACACATAAGTAATGAGGTATGGTTTCTAGACTTAGGTTGTTCTAATCATATATCAGGTTGTTCTAAATTCTAATCATATGTCAGGTTGTAGAGAAGCTTTTTCAAAGATTGATGAAAATGTCAAAAGTGAACTAAGGTTGGATAAATATTAAAATGATAGAAATTCCATGGAAAAAAAAATAACATTAACACTGGACAAGGAAAACCAGAAATTGCTGATCTATACCACTCAACACAACCAAGACATAATCTAATGACTGCTGAACAGCTCATTGAAAAAGGGATGAAAACCGATATTTGATGATAAAGGATGTAAAATTTATGATAAGACCCAAGGAGGAAAACTGATTGCTAAAGCATAAATGACAATGAATTAAATGTTTCCATTGAAAATCAATGCAAGTCAATCAAGTCTTTGTTATGCTACCATTGAGGATGCAAGTTAGTTATTGCACCAAAGGTATGAACATCTTAACTTTCAGGGACTGTATTTTTTATATCAAAGAAACAAGGTACATGGTTTACCCAAGGTTGAAGCAAGAGGAAAGGAAGTGTGCAAGATTTGTACAATTGGCAAACACCATAGGGATAATTTTCTTTTAAGTGTATGAGAGCTAGCCAGCCATTGGAGCATATGCATTCAGATTTGTGTGGTCCCATGTCCAACGCAGGTATAGGTATGAAACACTACATGATTACATTCATTAATGATTTATTTATTTTTGAAGGTACAAAAAAAAAATTCAAAAGGGCACTGATCTTTTAAATAGTCTTGTGAGCAAAACAGTTAAAAAAATATATAAATCAGCTGTCAAACAACACAGCATAAACAAAATATCAGCAAAATTACAACAAACCACAGTCTCAAGCACAACTATAAAAAAAAACCATATAAGACTAGGGACAAAAAACCAAAAGAGGGACACAACATCAGAATTCATTCAAGGCTATGGCAGCCTCCCACTCATCTTGTAAGGCCTGGAGATAGGTGCTCATGGCTTCTGTAGTTAGGGTGTTGGCATCCTTGGCTTTCCATCCCCTTGTATGCGCACTTACCCAACTTGGAATTGACCTTTGCTGTTTTGGACCTTCTCATTTAAAGCTTTTATCTTGTTGCACAAATTAGTGATTGTGACCTTATTGAAGTTCGCAATTTTCTGAATGTATCCTTTTATCTCCATACTGTCAGCCTCCAACCTATCAAGCCTCTCATCCTTTTTGATCCATTGCTCTTTCAAACGGAGAAGCTCCTCCTTAGTATTCCAATCATACAATAGGGGGTTTTGAATTATGTTTCTACTAATCTCAACAAAGAATCACTTGAACACCTTGTGATGTGTTTCACTTTACTTGTGCAATTCATTTGTTTTATCAACTAGGGAGTCTACAATAGAAGTACTATCCTATAGAAAGGAGAATAGGTAATCCTAACTATCCTCCCAATTGTATGACGCTCGACAGAGGCCATCAACCTTTATCCATACATGAAGTATCACCCTACACAGGCCCCGCCACATCACACTCCTTAACCCTATGGGACTCGCCCCTAGACTTATTAGATTTCCCTCTCCAATCCAAAACTATCTCCCAACCGTGGGAAGCAAAAGAGCCAAAGGGGCTCTCAAAGTACAATGAAGCAGGGCCAAAAAGAGGAGAAGAAATCAAGGAGGGAGTAGGGTAAGGTGCCTTTCCTTTTGGGGTAAGACATGTGGGGACTTATCAACCATGGAAGGTCTAGTGAGTGTGCTTCAAAATGAAAGGCTTAGGGATATGGATCAAGGCATGGTTAACCAGCAAAGGGATTAAAGATTGATACAAGGGGTGGCACCCCTTAATCTTTTAGCTTCAATTATCAAGTATTTTAAAGATGAAAGGAAAATTGAAACCTAAAATGACTTAAGAGGAAGAAATGGTAACTATATATTCCCTAAAAGTAGCCCTCCAAAGTAATGTACCTCATGATCTATAGAGCAATTTCTTCCCATGGAAATGACAAGAAAAGCCTAGCATAACCTATTTGCACCTTATCAACCACTTCGCCCTCCTTCAAGAAAGTGTTCATTGCCTCATCACCATTCCTCCTATCCTTGTATAGCTTTCTTGTCATGTCCCCTTCTCAGTGACATCTCTCAGACGACAAGATTGGCCTATCATACGACCCTCGTAGGCCGATGGACTGGATAGGGGGTCACTTCGGAGCTTGGCTCAGCTTCAGTCAGCAGGGATTGATCAGTTGTCTTTCGTTCTGGCTCGATCGGAGGATATTTGCAGAATTGCTATTTTTAGCAGTTCTTGGCAGGCAGTGTGGGACCACTGCTATTTTTAGCAGTTGGCTGTGGCGGCATCAGGAATCACTTCAGAGTCTGTCAGCATTAGACGGATCAGTAAACGGGTTAGAAATAAGGGAGATATTAATATTTGATCGTATTGATTAAATATTAATTAATTAACGTTTATAATATAAAGTTATAATTTAATATTATAACTTAAGTGGTTTTCCTTGAAGGGTGCGCCCAACATCAGAAGGGGCCAAAAGTCATTATTAAAAGTAATTAAAATATTCAGTGATGGACTATTGAAATATTAAAATATTAAAAACGTGAATATTTTAATGAAACCCTATTTTCAAGCAAATCGCACTTTTCAGCCTATTAGTGGATTTTGCCTTGGAAATTGTGCATTATGTGATTATTGAGTTTTGAAAACTGATCAATTTTGGTCTGAGCCTGAGACTTAGGGTTTCATGTTCGTTTGCCTTGGGGAACGAGCCATCTCCAACGGAAAGCAATTCAAAGAGTGTGGAATACCACTTGATTTATTGCCACAGAGGTTTTCTTATTCAGAGGAAACTACAGAGCATCAGAGAAAATTCATACCTTCAGTTATTTGCAGTTATTTGTATCCAGATACCATCTATTGCTTTTGGCGCACCATATTCAGAGACTTGACATTGTTGTGAGTGAAGTCCGTACAGCATTTAAGGCAGATCTGACAGGCTGTACTGTACCAGCAGGCCGTACCTCATGAAGAGCCGTACTCATCAAATAAAAATCAACGCCTTTGTCTAAGGGTTCCAGTTTGCTCTGAAGGAGGCGCCTATACCAGTTGATGAATTTGTGCATGCCAGAGGGAAGGAAAGAGATCATATTTATTTCTGCTGTATTGATTTGTACCTTCAGCCGTACCAGAAAATCAGGTTCTTTTCCCAATAAAAATTCTTCTTTTATACATTGCTTTCTTCTGGGTATCATTGTAATCACTTGAAAAGTTGAATAAAGGATACTGGCGTTGTTATTGTTGTATTTCCAGAGCTATTTGATTTTTAGTGAATTTATTTCCATTTATTAGCAAAATCGTACCTTTCTATCATTGCATCAAAAACACAAAAAAATTGCAAAAACCAAAAACGTCAGAAAACATTGAAAATCTATCAGAAGCAGTGTCAGGGGGAAACAGGGGTTTCTACAGTGGTATCAGAGCTTGATTCTGCCATCCTAGGGTTTGGCCATCACATGCAACCAGAGGAAATTGATACATACAGGTACTACACTCGCAGACGTGCCTTGCTTGAAAGGCAACGCAGTTTGAGCAGGCAGCCGGAAATCATGGGCTGAGAGAACAGATATACCTCGGACAGATATCCCTCATAACAACCGAGATCAGGATGATGCTGAGGTCTTACTCCACTCAGAGATCTTCGTGCGGACAACGTCGATCTGATGATGTATTACAGCAGGTAGCACAGGCACTGCAGAGATTAGGGACTTCGAGGAGACCGTCACCACATCGTGACGATGACAGGAGTGATGCTGGGTCACGGAGAGCACCTAGGACAGTATCACGGACAGCTGATAGGCCTACAAGGCCTACGTTCACGAGACAGGAGCCCGATGAGGCTATGCCAGAGGAGGATCGGGATGATTTGTTTGCTGATAACCTTATGGCAGCAAACGAGGAGTGGGAGTTGATACCTCCTGCAGTCAGAGAACGGAACACTTTTGACCGTTTTATCACACAGAGGCGTGAACACAATAGGGCTCGTCAGGATTGGAGACCCCGACAGCAGAATAATGACCTCAAACATGCAACTAACAGGTTGAATCTGGTGATGTTTGATGGCAGTGGGAAGATGACAGCCCAAGCTTGGATTAGCAAGCTTGATACATTCCTTACCTTGCGTCTGATGGCTGAGAGAGACGCTATCCGTTACGCTACACTGCACCTCGAGGGAGTAGCTTATGACTGGTGGCATCACGGTATGGTGACGCTACATCATGATAGGATCACTTCATATCGGGAGTTCGTAGACAGGTTGGTTGAGAGATTTGATAGGAAGGATCCGGAGACTTACTTCAGAGATTTGGCACAGTTGAGGCAGAGTGGCAGTCTCGAGACTTACATCAGCGACTTTCAGAGACTGTCCGTCATGGTTCCGAGCATATCTGAGAGGCGGTTGGTAGTTCTCTTTATGGAGGGTTTGACAGAACCACTTAAAGGCTGGATAAAAGCCTTTGATCCTCCATCATTACAGGAGGCGATGAGGAAGGCACGTAACATGGAGTTTGCAGCCCCGGCAAATAAATTTAACTCCAGAGGTT
The DNA here is from genome assembly GCA_007258455.2 of Sequoia sempervirens. Taxonomy (NCBI): domain Eukaryota; kingdom Viridiplantae; phylum Streptophyta; class Pinopsida; order Cupressales; family Cupressaceae; genus Sequoia; species Sequoia sempervirens. The sequence continues at coordinate 1,008 of VDFB02131934.1, read as the reverse complement.
CTTCATCGTTCCGAGATAACAAGGGCTTTAATAAAAATAATGATAAATCTGATTATAACAAAAACAAATCAGATTATAGAAACGATTCGAAAGGTAAATCAGCCTTCCCACCTTTGGATCGTGAGGCCCTGAATGACCTTCGCAGGAAAAAGTTATGCTTTTACTGCAAGGGACCGTATGATGCCAATCACGATTGCCCTCTAAGACCTAAGGGCAAGGCGAATCGTGTTATGTGGGCATACTATGAAGACTCAGAATCAGAAAATTCAGAGCAGCCTGAGCATTCAGATGATTCAGAGACAGAGACTCCAGAGCATAGAGTAGAGGTAGAGCCCGAGCTTCAGATACAAGAGGGCAGATTGTCTAGCATTCAGCAGGAGGGTTCTTTCCGGCTCCGTGGTGTATTAGCAGGTCAGAGGGTCATTACCCTATTGGATACAGGAGCTACACATAATTTTATTGATGCTAGGTTCGTTGAGAAACGAGGGCTTATTACAGAGGAGTTTGAGGGCATCAGAGTCAAAGTGGCAGATGGGTACACTTTGAGATGCGAACGCATGATTAGAGATCTTCCATTACGCTTGAACAACTATGAGTTCAAGGCAGATTATTATGTTGTCAATATGGGAGACATCGATTTAGTATTGGGAATGAAGTGGTTGCACTCATTGGAGGAGGTCACACTTCGTCTCAAGGATATGGAAATACGTTTTGAGGTCGACGGGAAGACTCACATTCTTAAGGCAATACGGGACAACGACCTTAAAACAATTTCCTTTCGCCGAATGGAGCGGCTCATGCGTCATGACATGGTAGAGTGGGCTGCCGAGTGTCATTTAGCACCTTTACAGGAGGGACAGCAAAGGACAGAGTATCATCCGGACATTCAGAAGATCAGAATCAAGCATGATAAGGTGTTCAGTGATATTCCGCCAGGTAGACCTCCAGATAGAGGGATAGAGCACATCATTGAGCTCGAGGAGGGTGCAAAACCCGTCATGATAACTC